>JAUTDX010006891.1:0-29647 GCA_030844895.1 Ambrosia x helenae | reverse complement strand
TGGGTTTGCGACCCATGTCTGATATCTTGTCTCTCTAAAATTCCTGCTCTCAATAACTCATTTACTTGCTCATTCAATGCTTTTGTTTTTTCTACGCCCATGCTTCTGCGCTTCTGTGCAATGGGCTCCACTAAGCGGTAAGTGCTGAGCTTGTGCTGTGCTAGTTTCTCGCGGACCCCACCATGTCTGATGGTTGCCACACAAAGACATCAATGTTCTTTTCTGAGCAGTTGATTCAAGTGGTCTCGGATATTCTCAGAGATAGCTGGCCCCAGCGTGATTGTTTGCTCTGGGAATTTTGGATTCAGGATCCACTTCTCTGTCTCTGTGTGTGGGCTGGCTTTGATCATTTTTGCTGGGTGCGGCTCTTCTGTCATGGCACATCTCTATTTGCCCATATGATTGCTACACCTGTTGGGTGGGAAAACCAATGGCGCCATGTACCGTGGAAGGTACCATGTTGTAAGATGCCATGGAGTCTCGCCGCAAGATGATGTCGTATTTTAACTTAGCTGGAATCACAAGGAAAGTGACCTCTTCTGTTCTTGAATGGATCTTGTCCCCGAGGGTAAGGGGGAAAGTGATCTCTCCCAGCGGGGTTACTACTTCGTTTGAGAATCCCATGATTGGAGAATTGATGGGGCGCAAGCGTGCTTTGTCTTTTTCATCTAACAAGTTGAAGCATTGTTCGTACATGATGTCGGAATTGCTTCCGTTATCCATGAATGCACGTGTTGTTCTATAGTGATCGAAGATGGCTGTGATGATGAGTGCGCGGTGGAGGAGGGTCCCACCTTTGACGACTGGGAAGCAGACTTGCTGCTCCTTCCACTCTGCGATTTGTTCAGTTTTGCGCTTGTTGTGCCTGCGCCTGTTGCTGTGGATCATCATGCTCACATTTTTTATTTTCTTTTGTGGTGGCCCCTCATTTTGCTTTCGCTCGACATTCTTTACGAGATGTCCAAGTTTTCCAGACTTCAAGGCGTTTTCAATGGCAGTCTTGAGTTGGAAACACGCATCCGTTTCGTGCTCAATATCTTGTTGGTATGCGCAAAACTTGTTGGGATTCTGACCGTCTCTCTTTTTGATAACTCTTAGTTCGGGAAAATCAACATTCTCTGTTGCCAGGACTTGCACTGGCGTTTTTGTTAAAGGCGTCCAAGAATTATGGCAGCGGCTGGTTGATTTAAGATCGGAGGGTTGGTTTCCCTTGTATTCTATAAGTTCAGAAGCTTTGGTATCCGCTTGGAGGCTCCTTGGAGCTAGTTCCAGATGGATCCTTGCCTCTCCTTTCGTGTCAGTTGTTTCTATTTCGGACCGATTGAGCTTGTGCATCTATGTATTGCGGGGCGTGCACTTTGTTCCAGATCGATAGCTCTCTTTCAGTTCTTGCGCAGTTCTTAGCACCCCGCATGATTTCTTCCCAAGTGTTTGGCATTCCAGTGCAGCCCACAAGGGTGCAGATTAGTGGATCACAGCGCACACCTTGCTTGAAGGCCGCTTTCATTAGCTCGAAACCAATAGGCCCTCGGAGTTTCTTCGCATAAGCACGTTTCAGGGCTTCCTTTTGCTGGGTATACCTTACCTCCGGACTAACCATCGGCGTGGCATTTCCAGCTGAGGAAGTCTGATTGTTGTTATCAGTGGCGATGACGAAAGACGAAGTCTGCCGGGTTCTGAGGACGGTGTAGTGTTTGTGACAAATTTCTGTCATGTCTTCTTGCCTTTCTCGGGTGTCTTCTGGCTGGCTGGTGTGTGCCTGAGCAGCACCAGTGCCTGAGTTGTCCCCGGGGAAGGATGGTGGCAAAGGTAGAGAAGTGATAGTTGGTTTGTAGAAAGATAGAAGTTTTTTAGAGGTTGCCGTTCTAACATGCTCGAAATACGGATGGCGCCAATGAAGAAACACAATATAAAAATCTAGATATAAGAGTACAGTAAAGAGAATATTGTATTAATGATTGCAGGGATGATTACAGGCACTCGAATACAAGTTGTTATAATGTTTCGACTATAATCTATCTTTCACAACTATCACAGAATTCTCTAAGTGTTTCTTGGCCGAAAACTAAATGAATCCTTCTCCTTGGAAGAAGGGGTATTTATAGGCCTTCGAGATATCCTGTGATTTGTTGGAATAGGAATGACATCTGTATCGTACGATCGCAGACCGTTGGCGTTGTTGGCGCTGTCCTCTTGCGATTGGTCCATGTGTCCTGTAGTCGTCCTTTCTGTCCTTTTTTGTACCTCCTACCTGTAGGTGATCATGGAGCAGGAATAACAGCCTCTGATTGTTTGTACGTCCCTTTCTTTTTCGGGTTACAGCTGGCATGTACGAGGTTACGTGCGCAAGCTTCTAGAAGGTTTCGTCAGTGCCACATGCTGACGTGCACAGAGGTATGGGGCTGTGCGCACGCGTGGGTACATATCTCTTCAGTGATGTTGTGGTTAGAAGTGATGGTGGTGAGTTAGAGAAGATGAATAATAAGGTTAGGTGTAGATGAATAAAGTGGGTCAACGAACGAACAGTTTCTTTATTTCATGATTTTGGTTGAAAATTAAAATTATATGGTTTTAATTCTAGTGATAGATATGATGGATCCCACACAACAAGTATAATGTTTTTGGGGAAATCTATGTTGGGAAACAATCATTCAGGTGAGTCTGATACAGGGTTGAAGTATGATGAAAAAACAAAGGATGTTAGAAGAAGGACTTTCCAGGTAAGTGTTTTCTTCCATGTTTGTATGTAAGTTTAATATTTGATAAATGAATAAATTGTTTATAATGATATAATAATTGTTTTTTATGTAGCTAACGCAAGTTGTAAAAGAAAATTTGTTGTTTCTTTAGTTATGAACAGTAGTAAATAGAGAATATTATGATGAGTGTTGTAGTTTCTTGCTATTCGTTTGTGTTTGGATTACTGTGTTTGTATTGTATTATTTTTTTTTATTAATATGATCAATACACAAGGTGTTCGATTAAATGTTTGTTACAGATGCTTGAATATAAAATTGTTCTGACATTTTCGATTGAGTAGCGTGTGTGATAGATTCTTGCATATAGGAATTTTGTGCACTTCTAAGGTAGTCGTATAATCATCGCAAGGAGAAAACCAGTACTTTCTCATACATATGTTTTTAGTTCTGCTTATACTACCTTTTTTTGGCTAAAGAAAGTTATTTATGAGGTTTGTTTTAACAATTGCATCGGGCAAAAATCATGTTAAACAATAATTACCAATCCATCATAATGGCAAAAAACAAAGCAAAAGAACTGATGAGGACATACACCACCAGTAACGCCAACCAAGATGAATAATTGCTGTTACATTGTTTTAATTCTTTAAAAAAAAATACAATTGATCGTTGTGTTTGAATGCGTAAACAACATATAGAGGTTCCGTGAGACTATGACGAAGCACAGGTAATGGCTTAACAAGTCAGCATTGCATCGGGTTTTTGTTTTATATGTCGTATAACAAAGTCACGTTAGTGATAACATCGCAACGCATGTATGTTATCGCCGCAACGCGCGACACGAGACATATTGTACAGTTTAGTAGGTCTACCTTTTGACCCCGCCGCGCAACGCAAAGTGGGTATAAAACTAGTTAGATATATTTTTGTAATCTAAGATGAAAATGTGAACCAGAACTTGAATGTTCAGTGGTGTCACGGACATGAAACTTAATTGTCTGGCGGCTTAGTTTATCCCTGCAGGTATTTAGAAATCTTAATGTTTATTTGATTGACTAGATAACTATAACATTGTTGAGCAAAAGAGATGTTGATTTGTTCGCTTTTTTATGTTTCTTGATGGGTGGTATGGAGGTTCGGAAACAATGTGGCTTTTATGAAGAAACATCACATTAAGAATACTTTCTGAAGATATTTTGCATTTTTCATTTTGTTTGTATAGTTGTGGGAATCAAAAATTCAAAATCATGAAGCCCAGTCGATATAAAAAAACCCCTTATTTATGTGTAATCTTTTTCATTTTCTAGTGTCTTACTAGAGGTGTCTTTTTAATAATAATTCCATTGTTAAAAAAAAAGATGGAAATGTGAACCAGAGCATTCACATCCTCTTCATCATTTTCTATCTCTAAAATTACATTAAAAATCACTACTTTTTATTTCTCTTTTTTATTGAATAATGCCTTTGTATACCTATATCATTACATTTTCTCTCTCATCCACTCACAACCATGTTATAAAATACTATAAAGTAAATAGAGTTGAATAATGTTTTCCAAATATACAAATGAATAGTAACATTTTATTTTTCATCCACTCACAACCATTACCAATAACATGGAGAATCTACTTATAGTATTTGGTGGTTGGGATGTGAATGCACATTATTTTAACTAGTTAGGTGTGTTAAATGGATGCGTATAAATTGTTGTAATCAAACAACATTCAATCACAACATAAGAAAATTAAGTTAAGCAAATAACGGAAAAAGTTGAATAACCGAACATACATTTACCTTTTTATTATCACCGCAGGAAAGGTTTTGGAAAACAGCCCCTAAACCTAGTAATTTAAGCGGTACTGAATCTCAAGGACAACTTAATTAATAAATTACCACCACTTTGCCAACACCTTTCAGATTGTGAATTTGTGACTATACCCTTGTAGAATAATCACAATCTTGAGATAAAATACGTGAATTCTTTGTCAAATTATTCACCTTGAAATGACACAACATCAATAATGTCTTGCTCTTTATTTGAAATATCCCGATCTTCATTTTCACCGGAACCCAAAACTCAAGTGATATTTCAACATGTTTTTGGGAATTTTTATTTGTCTCATTCATGCTTGATCGAATTTCTGTAGGTAACTCTGTGTTGGAAAAGCTCGTTAGGGTTAATGTAACGTTTTTTGATTCTCTTGGGTTTTGTTTATACGATGGAAACATCCCGTTGGCAATTTTCTTGTCTTTAAAGGATAAAGATGTTTTGTTGTGACCATCATATATTATGATGGTGTGTGCATTGGGATTTTTTGATGCCAATGTAATGTCAAAATCATGTGTCTGTTGATGGGGTTTCCCTTTTGTGTTGACATGAACATGCTCTACACGAAATCGAGGGTCGTCTTTCTTGCCCATGAGTAAAATAATCCCAAATAAAATCCCTAAAAATATCTTTAAAATAAGCAAGAAAATAATTACATATTTCATAATACCACTAGAAGGTTTCTTTGTTGGAGCGTTATGGTGGTTTTCCATAGTCAAAGTATTTTCTGGTGGCGGTGTTCGGTAAATACTATCTATAGGGACTTGTACGACATAAGTACCTTGATGAATGTTTTTAAGGTTATTGGTGGAATTGTAGTCATCTCCGACACGAATGGAAGTGGAGGGAGGTCCCCTCTCTTCCATGAAATGGCGGAGAACAATGGTGGTGAGGTGTGGTGGTTGGAACAATGATCATATGGGTTGATGGGTTACATTTAGGAGGGATTGATTGTTTCCTATTTTATTTTTATTTTTTCCAAAGTCAAATGGTATGAGAGGTTAAGCACATAACATGGGATTGTTCTTGGTATGCTTATTATCAATCTCCAATAATTTAAATCTATTATTAGACATTTTTTGTCATTTCAAAAGAAATTAGTGATGATTAAAAACCATATAAAAAGAAAATGTAATTTTTTTGTGTTTTAATTATTTTGTAACATTTTTAATAATATCTAGTGAGTTTGTATTTTGTTTGATTGTAACAAACGGATTCTAACGAGGGAAGGGACACCCTAGAGTAGAGTACTCTAGCCCCATTCAATCTTGTACTGTTATGTTAAATTCACCTTCAATTATCATAAAACCATCAAAAACTAGCAGCGCCTATCCTAGAACTTTTTATATTTTTGTTAATGTAAACCAAAATAAAAAGTTAAATCTTTAATTTGAGGAGAAATGATCAATGGCTTCGGAAATGGTCCATTACACACTAACCTAATTGGCAAGAAGTAACCAAGACCACAAAAAATAACCGCAAGGAAAGGCGTCAATGTTATTTCCCGGCAAAGGTAACCAAGCCCTCCTTGCCGTAAGGTGCCCGCCCCCTAAGTTCTCTAGATAATTGTTTGAATTTGTTATTGCTTTATCGTTGTTGACCTCTTTTAGCTCATAAATGATTTTTGAATAAGTTCCGCCATAAATGATTTTTAGTTTGTAAATAATGGAAGTTGAAATATATTTTATCAACCGTTGAAATTTAATAATGTGACGGAAAAACTACAATACTCCAGTAAAATGTTTAAAAAATTACCGAAAACGTATGTTGTTCTCAACCACTAGTGATGAAATGCGATGGACTTGGATATTGGCAACTTCCAAATCATTAAAGATGATGAAGTTCAAAGAAGGGTGGTCAAAAATTATGTTAGAAAACTTACATTGAAATGGAAGACAAATCATTAACGTGAACCAAGCTTGTGTTTGACACAATTCCCTTAAACAGATTCGCGGTCTCTTCCCAGGGTACACCGGTTCTTAACAGTGATGGTACACTGTCGGACTTGCACACTTGCCTGAAAGATAATCGGACATCCATTGAGTTTGTTCTCTACGTATATGTGTGTGTGTGAGTATTTCTTTTCTATATGCTCAAATGAGGCACCAAGCTTTCATTATATAAGAACATTGATTAATCAAGAGTTTCATTTCTAAGTCACTTAATTAGAGACTTAATTTGATAAATAAAAGCTCTAATAAATTGACGAAAAAAGCTCTAATAAAATGACATAACAACTTTAATTAAAAACTGTAAAACTCTACTCAAGAGTTTAGTTTTTAATTCACCACATTAAGATTCCATTTAATAATTTTATTATATTAATTTCCATTCGTACTATAGAAATTTTCAACAAATAATGGTTTCGATTAAAAAAACATAACCAATATGAACATGGAACAAGGAATTAGCAAATTCGGAATCAAACCACAAAGAGAAATAACAAATTAAGTCAAACCAAAAAAGCCAAAGTCGTTAAGTCAAACCAAAAAAGCCAAAGTTGTTACCGAAAACAAGAATGATTGAAAGCTAAAGTCGTTACCATAATCGAAGACAAAAGAAGAAATAAAGAAAAGTCGAAGTGGAACAAGGAAGTAGAAAAAAAAGAAACGAGAAATTAAAGATGAAATAAAATAGGTTCTCAAGAAATCAAAGTCCAAACGAGATATGAACACTGAGCCAGTGATCAGGCATACCTACCAATATAGTTTAACCTTTGATCTGGTTAGGTGCGCCTTAACTATTTTAAGGATTAGGGTATAGTCATGAGTGGTCCTGAGATTTATCTTTACTTCTCTAATTTGTGGATTCAGTCCTCGAAAATTTGACAAGGGACCGATTACTCAAATGGTGGATGTTGCTGCAATAAGGATAATGGTCAGTTTAGGTTAAGGAGAAACATCCTGGCTTAATGTTTTCCGGATCCTGCTAAGAAGAAGAACATCTTTAGTCTCAACGCAAGAGACCCCCTCCAGCGTGAGAATAAATATGGATTTCTCAAGAAGGTGATAGGAATGAAAAGAGAAAATGTAAGTGTAAAGTATAAGAGTGAAAGTTAGAATGAGGGATGAGCTACGAGCTCACCGAATCAACTTCCCTTCTATACCTGGTAGTTGTTTTTCTTTTTTCTTTACTTTTGCAGGAAGACTTTACCTTTTTGGTGTAAGTACCTTTTTATCTTTTCCAAGTTGAATAGTGACATTGATGGAGTGTTTTATAGGCCAGAGTGTTGGAGTCAAATCATGTTGACTTTATAACCTGAATCACTGTAGCACTATTGTAGGAGAATACGCCTTAGTCTGAGAAGCCATTGCTCCTCGTATTGAGCCGCCAGCTTTTTTGTTTTGTGTTTCTCTTAGTAAGCTTAAGCTTTTCTTTCTTGATTACTATTAAGTGTGGACATTTAGGTATCCACATCAACAGTGGACTAGTGTATGGACCATTGGGAACGTAAAAAAGTGAAGAAAAAAATAGTTTAATGAAACAATGTAAACCATTATAAAATATCTTTAATGTTGGATCTAAGAGTGTGTTTTGATAATGACTTTAATTATAAACAAATTCAGTTCTTAATCAATAAGTAAATCAAAATAATTAATACACACGCCACATCGATCTCGTTTCAACAAATACTTTATGGAATCTAGCATGCTCCTTCCTTTTATGGGTTTATTTTTCATACACACAAAAATCAACTAACGAACAACTTTTGGTGTAGGTATGTATAATCCATGCAATCACCATATTTTGTATTTTTTGTTTCACATACTAAATCACCCAAACCGATAATATAGAAAAAAACACCTTCGGTTCACCACTACTGTTGAATGATACTGGCACCGGAAAAATGACCACCACCACCAACTCAAGATCTGAGAATCGCCTTGCATAAGCGTTCGTTTTTTCACATTATCAATCTACGCCCTTCCTCCTAATTTGAGCTATTTATGAGCCATTAGTGTCATACCCATCTTCTACTGTCGCTGCCGACTTTGGCTTGGTTGCGGAAGGTCGGCTCCCTCCTTTGGAAGCTTTCTCTTGCTGATTTGCTAGGAGCTACTGTATCTGGTGCAAAACGAAAAGGAGAGTAAAGAAATGAGTTTCTTTATCGGTGGAGTGGATGGTTATTTAGTGAACACGTGTTTCTGTGTGTGTCAAAGTTGTAAACGTGGCAAGACCAGGGCCGTACACATGGGTGATGACATTACCTGCCACGCAGACTGTTTATGATGTGTTGTAGAGTCAGGTTGACAGGTGGTTGAGAAGAAGGTGAGCTGCTACAAGATGTATTTAAACCAATTGCCATCCAGAATACTCATGGTTGATCATTTAATTACAAACATGCCATTACTTACTATTCATCTTAAGTCTTTATTAATATACTAGTAAGAAACCCGCGCGATGCGGCGGCGAAACAATTTACAATTCTGTTTGTAAGTTTTACGACAGAAGTTTCATTCCCATGTTTACTAAAGCCATTATCGAAATTGTATCACCATGTTTACTAAAGACTAAACAAGTTAACCATGTATATGGAAGGTGGGTCAATTAAATATAAAACATGTGACCAAACAGATGTTGAATATGTGACTAAAACAACTGATTAGATAGAAAACAAAGAAAATATAAACATCACGTTGTTAATGGTTGATTACAACACAGTTAATAGAATCTAATACAAAAAATGGTGTGGAGCAGCTGATCAAACAAAAACTATAAGTAAAGCATTAATATATTATTACTGAGTAGTGTGTGGCCAATGAGGTAGTGGTGGAGTGGTAGGGAAAGACTTGGTGTTCCTTGTGACCAAAGTTCCATTCTCACTCTCCTCATTATTTTCTGCGGCTTCCAGGTTTTACTGATTATTACATTGTGAGCGTGTGGAGGTCGGAATTCCGCGCATATGGGAAAGCCAAGGGACTGGCGGCGGTCGAGTAGTCGACATTGACCACATCGACGGATGTCACGGTGGTTGGCACATCGTTTCTTGCCGTTAAAATAAAAAGTAGTGTGTGAGGTCCAATTGAAATGTGTAGCAATCCCAAATTTAAAGGCACTTTGTTAATTATATCTTATAACATAAATGTAATTTTTATAACAAAAATGTACATTCAGTCAGGGTTGTGCAACGATAGAACCGGACTGAACCTAACCAGGAATCAGATGAAACGGTTCTAATGTAAATGGTTCAGAATCTAAACCGATTGTTAATAAAATCTTAACCGGTTATCAATAAAATCTTAAAATTGACAATAGTTAATAAATCCTGTATATTTTTTATTATTTTATAGCACATGTAGTTAATAAACCCTGTGTATTTTTTAATATTCCATACCACATATAGTTAATGAACACTATATATGTTTTTGTTTCTACATATTTCATATCACATGCAGATGCAGTTCACATATTCTATCCTTGATGATGATGATGGGTTTAACTTTGAATCCTTTGCATAAGTGGCTTAGTTATTAGATTACAAATTATAAATGGGTGGTTCAATGGAAAAGTTGTGTTTTTGGTGAAGCTTCTAAACGGTTTAGCGGCTTCAATGATTAATCTATAGGGTTCTGCAAAAGTTCTGGTGATGCCGCTGAATGGATTGGCGGCATCAGTGATGCCGCTGAATGGATTGGAAGATTCATACCTGATGCCGCTGAACGAGTTAGAGGTTTCAAGCTTTTTTATTTTCCTAGTTTCTCTTGTTCGACCATAATTAAATGAGAGGGAGGAATCCTTTGGATTTCAAATTTTTTATTAAGCATTTATTGTGTTTTCTGGAGGGTTATCTGAGGGATGCTCGGATGGTTTATCGTGTTCGTTTTCAGGTGGATTGGTTTGTGGTTTCTTTGAAGACGAACCACCCGTGAATGCTGTTGATGGCTTTCGTAAACGCCTCCATATTTGTTGGATAGATGTTGCCGTTTTAGGAGCAGGTTGTGAACAGTAAAATCCTTCTCCATTGTTTTCCAATTTCAAACTTTTCTAAGATCCTCAAGGGATAAGAAAGAGAGAGAAGTTGAGTAATGTATTTAACAAATAATACAAATTTATTGAACAACTATTTTTCCAAACTACTCAATCAAACTATACAATCTACCGAGTTACAAGACAATCTAATCTATTTCCGAGATCACCAATTCCAATATTCTACCACCGTTTCTTGTTGCGGAGTTCCTTAAGTTTCTGTTTCGCACCTTCCATCACAATTGCTTTATTGAAGTCAACAATAGCTTGTGGACCCAGAAACTCGTTCTTCCAGTCTCCGGGAACTCAGGATCGCATTCAGATTCAAATCCATCTGAATGTTGCATTCTACACGTGTTATACCACGTGTGGATGTAACATCGATCCAAGTAGTTTCATGTGGATGTAACACCGATCCAAAGACACCGCTTTTTTGGACCCCAGAAAAGCGATGCAAGGCGGGGGATGAAACAGGAAAGGATGCGTTTAAGCATGAATGATACAAGTTTAAAACTAAACACTCCCCCGCCCAATACTATTATATCTCCATGTGGATGTAACATCAATCCAATATCAATAAAAAACCGTACCCTCCAGAACAATTGCGGGAAAAGTATTATATCTCTTATTGGTATTTTGTTTAGTTTTCTACAATTGTGTTGTAAATGGGATTGAGAGAATGTGTTGTGTTGTAATGTGGACGTAGAGTATTTATAGGTTTGATGCCTTATAACCATTTGGCGGCATCAATGCCTTATAACCATTTGGCGGCATCAATGCCTTATAACCATTTGGCGGCATCAAAGTGAATACATGAAACCATTTGGCGGCATCAAAGTGACTCCTCCAAACCATTTGGCGGCATCAAGGGTGAATCCTCCATCCCATTCAGCGGCTAAATTACCTCGTCATTATTCGTTTTAAATAAATTTATGATTATTACATTTATTCACTATTAAACATTAAAGATTATTCGTTTTAAATAAATTTAGTATTATTAAGTAATGTAATAATCCTAAATTATTTATTAATAATAGTAGTAGTATTAACATTAACAGTAAGATAATAATAACGCTGCCATTACTAAATAAAACTCGAACAGAAATTGATTAGTCACCCAACGCATCCATGATAGCAAAGGGTGATTGATGATAAAGATAATTGAAAGTAAACAACATTAAAAAGACAACATTGATGGTACGACTGACATGAAGCTGTTGTGGGGTGATTCACTGATGTCGTTGACGCCTTGCGTTTCCGCAACTTTTCTTGTTATGGCCGGTCTCTCCACATCGACTGCATGTATGACGCCTCGGGCGATCGTCATAATTGACATCCATCTCATTTTGTATTCTTCTCTGACGTACTCTGCCTCGATGTGTGGCAATCATCGACGGGTCCCCTTGAATTCTCCACTCAGCAGGCGGCCAGTCAGACTTAGGCCCCAAGGTGTAGAAATGACCGTTGTACTGCTCAATGTACGTGTCTGTGTGGTATTTCCAACTAGTAATAGCGTGAGGGCTTTTACCCAAAAAATTGCAAACAGCAATTGCATGTGAACATGGAAATCTTTGCATCTGCCATTTGCCACACGAGCACACCTTCTTTTTGTACTCAACGGTGTAGTCATTTCCGCCCCGGTCATTTGTCTCAACCCTTGAAAGAACGTTGAACCTTAGCGCATTCGCATCGTACATCTTGACTTCATGCTCCATAGCAACTCCCAAAAGCTTCTCATACCTGCTCCATATGCGAGGTGGTAGAGGCGTGTTGCAACTGCTGGAAATCTGAGTGTGCTTAACATATTGATCGATGTCTCTGTGAAAGGTGTATTGAATCAGAGCTGTGATAGGCAGCAGTCGCGCTTCCCGCAAGACGTTGTTCATGGACTCCGAAATGTTGGTCGTTAGGTTACCCCACCGACGATGCTCTCTATCACGATAAAGAGTCCACTTTGACTTATCAATGTTGTTAAGGTAGTCCCATGCCTCTTGATTTTTCAGCCTCATTTCGCTAACAGCCCACCGATACTTTAAGTGCTGATTTGTGCTACCAATAGACCAACAAAGTTTCCGTAGGGTTTTGTTCCTGAACCTTCCGCTGAAATTGCTTCTGATGTGACGAAGACAGTAACGATGGTAGGCGTTGGGTTCCTTCCACTGTGGAAGGTTTTCCATTGCATTAATAATGCCATTGTGTCTGTCGGATATCACACACAAAGGCCCCATGCTATTAGTGGTAACGTATTCACTAAGGTTTTGGAAAAACCAACACCAGCTGTGTACAGTCTCTTCGTCAACGACGGCATACGCCACAGGAAGGATGTAGTTGTTTGCATTTTTTGTTACCGCAAGCATCAGCTTACCTCGGTAGGGTCCCTTCAGATGAGTCGCGTCCACCGAGATGACAGGCATGCATCGACGGAAAGCACGGATAGAAGGACCGAACGCCCAAAAAATATATTTAAACGTGGGGTAATGGGGATCTCCGTTTGGATGATTAAAGAACGTAACGACGGTGCCTGGGTTTCTCGTCTGCAGCCGCATAAGATATGTGGGTAGCTCCTTGAAATTGCTGTCCCAGTCACCATAGATACTTTCTATAGCCTTTCTTCTTGCTCGCCACGCCTTAGAATACGAAACATCAACATTCAGAACCTGCTTGACATGGGTTTGGATATGTTTTACCTTAAGCTTGATGTCCGTACGAATTTGCGGTAAGATGTGTGATGCAATATCCTTTGCTTTTAAACTTCTGTTGCTATTACGTATGGTCGAAGGATAACAGCTGTGTTTTGTACACCATACAGTAATTCGCCAGTAATGTGAGTCAGACCGAATTGATGCGGTGCAACGCCACTCACACTTGCGACCACTAGACAAAGGATTTACAAACTTTGGGTGTCTGGTGTAACATACGACCTTGTATTGTTTTGGTTTGCTTGCCGTTACATACATCTCCCGGCCACGACGGATGTTCCACTGTCTAACCGCACGGTCTACCTCATCTTTTGATTTGAAAAACATACCAAGACGGATATTGTCCCCTGATTTTGGGTTCCACAACACGAACTCATCCTCTTCGTATTCTGGAACCATGTAATCTGTTAGCTCCACATCATCTTGAGGATCGTAGTCATGACTTGGACCTATCTGGAGAGCCAGGTTGTCATTTGGTTGTGTCTGTTGGGTCATTGGCTGACTGGGCTCGGCCTCGTGTGCAGAGTCTTCAGAGTGTTCTGATGGCGATTCTTCGTCATCACTATCTCCCGTGTCTTCTGACTCTCCGCTTCCGGATTCGTCAAACCCATCATTATTGTCATTACCGGCAACATACTGAGGTACTTGGAAAGATTCTTCGTCCGTCATAGGGGAACCTACCTCGTCATTTTCTTCGTTATCGGCAGCATGTCCGATAGGGGGGGAACCATGTTGAGACCCGAAGGGTGCTACAACATTTACGTTAGACATGTCACGTAACAGGTTAGTAAAACTAAGCTGTTGTAACGGAGGAAACCCCCATTCCACCAGCTGATGCTGCAGACTCTGTGAATTGCGGGACATATGCCCCACCCTGGTTTCGATTGTTACTACACGCAGCAGAACCACCAACATGCTCAAACAGGGTACCAAACCCAGCATTCTCAGCATTGCCAATACTCAAGGTAGCAGCTTCTTCTTCTTCCTGATTTACCGGTACGCCACGGGGAGCGCGTCGCCGGCGTATCCTTTGAGGTCGTGGAGGTGCTGACAAATCCACGGCGTTCGTTGTAAGATGCGTGGGATTATCTAAGTGTCCGACATCGTTTGACATCATCATGGTTTGAAACGCCGTGTTCTGTATATGCTGAAACTGCCTGGCGACGGCCTCAGGATCATTATGTGGCTGCTGCGAAGACTGGTAAATCTCACCCATGGCATCCCTCTACAAACAAAATTATGATGATCAAACCGTAAAGTAAATAAATTAATCTATCAATTAGACACGTAAAAATGGTTTACCATCAACTGTATTCTAGCACCGTCATCTTGAAAACCGCCAACTGGAGCATATGGTATACTAGGATTTGTTATAAATGCAACAGTACGCAACGTATACCATTGCATATAACCAGGCTGTGTGGAATTCATCGTTATGTCATTCGACATGAAAACTGTGCTATGACGGTTATTCCATGCATTCACATAGTCTTTGTGCCTACGCATCCAGTCCACCCCGTTGTTTCCTTGCCGCCCCAAACCATGCAATTTCTGAAGAACGGCCATGGGTGGATTTATTGGCGGAGGTATGTACTGGACCATGTTGAATTGTCTCATAACCCGTTGAGGGTAATGATGCTCAACAACCTCAAAGCATATGAGAGGACAACAACTCCTCCAGCTTTCCTACCACTTGAACAGATAGCCGGAAGTTGATACAAAGCCTGGCTGTAGGGGGTCCAGTTGAACTAAAAACATCAAAAACAAACACTTAACTCAGTTACACAACACAATAAATGCTTAATAAAAAAATTTTAATTAATTAATAATACGGGATTAATAAACATACCATGCTTTCGTTTAACGATTGTAACTGAGAACGATATGTCCTCAAGCAGTGTGTGGATACCTCTTTAAAGTTCAATTTGCGGTCTCGCCACCTACAAAATTAACATTTTAAATAAAGTGTTCAGTAAAAAAATACAAAGGGATACCATACAGGCATATTATATTTGTTTAGGCTATGTGATATACCGAGCCGCTAGCGGGCAAGTATAATCAAACTGGTTGTCAGGTCGTGGTGCGAGACACCGAATCCTTTCCCAAGCCCATATTTGAAGGAGAAGAATGGGCCCGGTCACGCCTCTTTTATCGGGACTGGTGGCATCACAAAGCCGCCTGTAAAGACAAGCTAGAACCGCACTCCCCCAACTATAAGATCCTGCTAAGTTTAGGTCTCGTAAAAATTGTAAATAAAAAACATTTATTCTGTTGTTGGAATGATCGGGGAAAAGTGTGGAACCAATCAGATAAAAAATTATTAAACGCGCACGGATAATGCACTCTTCATCCGTAGCCTCGGCTTCAACAAACGGTTTCGTTAATTCAGTAATAATAAAAGTACCCAAAACACTTTTGCCAGACATTTGGTTCTCTGGGGGCGTAACACCTAACAAGTCTTGGCACAACCTTATTGCTTCGACAGTTGTTAGTGTCTCATCTGTTCCAGACACAACACTACCCTCGATAGGTAACCCCCACAAGACGTTAACATCTTGTAAGGTGACAGTAGCTTCACCAAATGGTAGATGGAACGTGTGAGTTTCGGGCCTCCATCGTTCCACCAAAGCTGTTATTAAAGAGTGGTCAAGGTATCGATAACCACAATCTATAATGCCACCAAAGCCTGCGGCATCAATAAGATTACGAACTCGACCTACAGGAGGGTTCTTACGAAGTATGCGCCATATTGGTCTATCGCTACGCTTAACATTAAGGTTATCATTAAAGTTTTCCTCATTTACGAAAATGTAAAAAGCACGATGTCGTTCACGTAGATACAACACATCGTTCACCAAGGGACCAGGGTTTAAGTTTATATTTGGATTCATGGTGGTAGGATTTCTAATGGATTTGTAATATTTGTGCTTGGGAAGGTGATGGTTTGGTGGATGGTTAAAAAATTTCACCTCCACCTCCATTTTATAGACATTGAATGAGAGAGCAAGTGTGTTGGTTTGGTGTCTTACACAAACACTATTTACCAATCCAATCAATCTGAACTTCTTACAAATTTTTTTTACAAACCCAAAGCCATGCATTGAGTCTTAGTGGTGTAAGTTGAGGTGGTGTACTATAAGGCTGAAAAATTCGGAATCAAAATCAGAATTTTGCTTGACCCTTCCAACCCATTCAGCGGCATCAATGTGACCCTTCCAACCCATTCAGCGGCATCAATGTGACTCTTCCAACCCATTCAGCGGCATCAGGTTGACTCTTCCAACCCATTCAGCGGCATCAATGAACCCTCTAACTCGTTCAGCGGCATCAGGTATGAATGTTCCAATCCATTCAGCGGCATCACTGATGCCGCCAATCCATTCAGCGGCATCACCACAACTTTTGCAGAACCCTATAGATTAATCATTGATACCGCCAAACCGTTTAGAAGCTTCACCAAAAACACAACTTTTCTATTGAACCACCCATTTATAATTTGTAGAATAATAAGTAACCCATTTATGCAAAGGATTCGTTTAACTTTGTGGCAACATTCAAGCAACAAGCAACAGTCAGGATAAAACATAATAACATTAAAACAAAGCTGTTCTATTGAGGACCCTAAAATAAAACTAATTGTTCTCGTGATTAAAACTATAACAATATAACATGCGAATGTGGAATGTGGATGGTTACAGAATTCCTAAAGCCCATTAAATAAATAAGGGTTTAAATACTTTAATTTCAATCGGTTCTAGCGATTCTTAACAAGACCCGTAGGTTTTAACCGGGAACCAAATTTGTGAAAATATGAGAACCGGAACATATAACATTAATTCGGTTCGGTTCCAGCGCTTCAGTGTTGGTTTTTGCGGTTCGGAACCATTTATTGCTCAACCCTACATTTAGTGCTTATAAAGCGTTCCGCATTGAACATTACTTTCCCGAAGCAACACTTATCATATAACAAAAAAAAAACAGTAAACAACGACCAGCAAAAGATATACCAAACTAATTTTCCGATCATGTTATGAGCTCCAATAGACCATGAAATCAACTGCTTTCAAACTTTATACGACGCTGTGTTGTAAATTTGTAATCAATCATAAATAAACGGAAAGAATAGATGTCTATCGAGTTACATCAAAAAATGAAACTGGAAACATTATTAAACAAATCCATATTTCTTTGTGTATTTCATGTTATAGAGTCACGAATGAAATCCCAACTCAAATTAGTAAACTTATCATAAAACAGACTCAAACCGGAAATTGTATCCATTAATAAAAATGCAAGTGGGCCAGATTAAACTTGGTGGATGCTAAAAGTTAATGACTAAAAGCATCACTAATCATCACTAACCCGGATCAGACCCATTCTACTGAATTATTATAGCAACCAATTGATAAGGACAATGTACTGAGGTAAAGGTATTAAAGTTGACAACACGACGGATGCATAAGAGGATTAAATACACATCTGTTTATCCATTGAGATAGATTTGTGTAAAACTAAAATACTACAACTAATCTTACTTTTGCATGTATTAACAATGCACTTTGATTGTTGGCATCCATCATCATCATACTCAGTTAATCCCAGCTATAGCAAAGCTAAGATAGGGTCTGAGAAACACACGACATAAAAGTGATTATTTAAATAAATTCAAAATAGTTGATGGGTATAAGTGTTTGTGGTTTTTGAGACCTAGAATGCAATCACAGAAACATTCTATATGTTTGATAAAAAAAATCTCCATTTTTGAAAATTTTGCTACCACATAAGTAGTGTTGGCCTAAAAAAAATTATATTAAATTTTGTTTTAATATCCATACAACATAGGATTATAACAAATGATAGTTACTTAACACCAAACACTTCTTTCAGGTTTAAAGCCTATTGTAGCCTTAGTCCAATGGTCCTCATCTTGTGTAGCCCTCTAGTTGAGCTTCTTACACCCGTCTAACTAATTTCGTCAAACGATGATTCAAACAACAGGTTCAAGAAAACTCGAGATACATCTCTCTCCAAGTTCATACATGTGGCCCGTCTTATTTAATCTCGACTCAATTCGAGTTTTAGCGAGCCTGGCTTGAGTAGCTTACGAGCGGCTTGGCTCGTTTACGCACCTAGGTAAACATGAGCCGCTCATAAACAATCAATATTTTCATTTTTTTTACAAAGAGCACATAAATTTGTTTTTGATTGTATTGGTGAAAACATTCCATGGTAACACTTGTCATGAAATTTTTCACTCTTTCACTTCTCAATTACAGTCAATGTGCTCCAAATGCCTTGATTGTATTAAAAAGAGCATTACATATCCGCATTCGTTAAACAAAACCAAAAAGATAAAGTTGTAATATACCCTAGCTGATATTGATACAAAGTTCCATTGGTTAATCGAGTTTTATTCACGGGTCAACAGGTCGGGTTCATTAGCTAATAGGTCAGGAAAAATCAGAAGTGGTTTAAATTACTTGGTTGCATGTTTTGGGTGAATAAAGAAAGTGTCAAAGTTGACCGAGTTCTTAGCAAATTGACGTTGGATGCATGGTTAGGTTAATATTTGCATAGTGGTTTCAAACCACAATTTGGTGCTTGTGAAAGGCTCATAATGAGTTAGTTTTCAGCCGGAAGCAACCTATTGTGGATGGGGTGGTGGAAGTTAGCTTACTTGTGCTTAGAAATGGAGCAAACGCACGGTATCTGAACTGGGAAGAATGGTGTTGTTTCAATTTATCTTGTATTGGGGTTTGATGTATTGTTATATTTGTATGGTTCTTCAAGTTGAGAGTACTTTATTTACTGCATATTTTCTAGTTCCCATTTTGTCTATGTAGGTTGTTTATAGTCTTTTGGCTTTTTTAATAAAGATGCCAGCTTTTCATCTACATGGTTTGTACTCTCCTTTTCTTTCATATTTAATAGTCATTTTCTTTCCTTTACTTGTAATTGTCTTTCAATACCCAGAACTGGTCCAAAGTCCATGTACAATGCAGTGTGTTAATTTATCAGAGGCTTGACCAACATAGTTTACATCTGTCAAAATGCAGACAGTAAATAAAGAGAGGATGATGTGGAAGCAAAGATGATGGTGACTGCTCCTCTGTTTTCTTTATACATAGGAATGACAAAAAAGTAAAAACTTAAGGTGCTGACTTCGACTTCCTTTTTCGTTTTTTAGAGCTCTCTTGTGCAATTAATCAATAATTACCATGCAACATAACATAGAAAACAAAGGAATATCATTTACTCGCTGAGCTTTAGGTTTTCCACCAACAATCACCTAACATTAATAAACAATGGTCAAGATATTAACAACCATTTTTCTCTATAAAAAAAAAAAACTAAAGATAATAATCACATATTACTTACCTCACATAGTTTTACACCATTCTCAATAACAAATCTTAGAACACCATAGCAAGCCCTAAAAAACAGTTAAGTAGAGAACCCGGTTATTTGTATTATCATTTTGAAGCATTAGAAGTTGAATAGAAAAAAAACATTTACAAACCTCCTAACAACAAGCATTCCAACAAGCTTGTACCCCATAGATTCTTTCTGTGCAATAGTATATAGCCTCTTGTTGTTGAAGCTCCCAGCATAAAGCTCGACACTGTTTTACAGGGAACTTAAATCGTTTTTGAAGAACAAATGTTAGTTCCCATATATCACTTTTGAAGAACTAATGTTATAAACCCTAATCAATGAAGTATACAAGTGAAGAAATAAGCAAACAAAAAACTTATACCAACATGAAAACGGAAGTTGCTATCATCAGAAGTCGACCACCATCCCTGCTTTGTCGCCGACAAAGAATATCACCACTTCCACCTTTCTTATCTTGGCAAAGATTAGAGAGAGAATGAGATGAAAATCAGGACCAGATAAATGGAATTTGGGTATATAATGGGCGGGAATTCAAAAAATTGGGGTGTTGAGAATCTGATAAGCTTCAAGAGTTGTACATTGTGCTTATGGACTTGTATTTAAGATATTTGGGTAAAATGACTTTATTGCCCATTCAATATGCATTATAATATAGTATAGATAGTATAATTATTGTATGTTTTTAAATAATTTAGTATAAAAGAAAGAAACTGGATATAAATTAAATAAAGGTAAACACAGTTAATGATGTGGAGGCGGAAGTGGAGGTTTAGAATGGTTTGATATTGTTGAAATCCAGGATATATATGTGAATAAAGGATATATATGTGGACTGAAACTCTTACACTTGACACTAGGGTGACATGTGTTACTGGTAGTACTGTTCGAAACCACACACGTGTCTTAAAAGATGATGAAGGCACCGCCCAATACCCTAATATAGCTAACTACTTACCACTATACTGTTCATCTTAACATAAAATTAATAAATAGTATAATATAATGGACGATGGTTTGTACATCAATAACCATGCAATAATACGTTACTAGGTAGTTCCCGCCCGCGCGTTGCGGCGGGGTAGTAACTTGGTTTGCAAGGCAAAATTCGGTTAATAAGAACAATTTGTTTCAGGTAGAGATTCTCAATAAGATAACATAATTATAAAATTCAGAACTACATACATACACGAAAGTAAAACAGACTAAAATAAGCTATTTATAAAACCCAAAATTAAATGGATACATATCCTATAATAGTGATGTCATTCAGCATAATAGACTGATCATGTTTCCATATTTTTTATGGCATCGAAAAACAACCAACAGAAAGAATATTTAACACACCATAAGAAGTAGGGGAAAACAAAAAATTGAGGACTTGA
This sequence comes from Ambrosia x helenae, assembly GCA_030844895.1. Lineage (NCBI taxonomy): Eukaryota > Viridiplantae > Streptophyta > Magnoliopsida > Asterales > Asteraceae > Ambrosia > Ambrosia x helenae. Next base: position 8,676 of record JAUTDX010006891.1, on the reverse strand, counting down.
AAACACAGAAGTATCCTAAGCCGGATGAAGATCGAAAGCTAACACACGTGAATCACCACCATATGAGGTCAACTGAAATCTCCATCAATTACATTTGAGTGCATCAATTGGCTTTTAAATTCAATTCAAGATTCAAGAAATAGGTTATTTCACTTTCTAAGTTGACTTTTGTATAGAAGTAATTGAAGTTACTCACCTACCATGCCTAGGACTTCTCAGGCAACAAAATTCATCTTTTGAAGAACTACACCATGATGAGTTTTTTAATAGGGTAGTCAATTCTCTATTTTGTGATATGGATATAAAAACAAATAACTTTTATAAGTGTGAAGTTGTAGCAAACCTAAAGGAAAGAAGTTTATCTTCCCCTGCTTTTTGTTGGAGTTGAGTTTCTCCAACTTCAAAGGAACATGTGTAACATGGCACAAAACATAGAATATTTGCTTGTAACTGCCGGTCCTATACACTGGTGGGACATACAAAATAAGAGTAAAAGTGATTATGTAAAGAATGGTTTGAATAAAATTAATTTGGGGCACATGTGAATTAAAATTTAAACTTTTCATTTTCAACCCAAACTATTTCAACCAAAACAACCCATTATATAAATAAATGTATATAGAAATCAACACCTCTAACCAAATAACTGTTTGTCCTAATATCATATAAAACAAATGTAAAACTTATGAATGTTAGATGGCATACCATAAAGATATATGGATATGCGAAGTTGAGGTTCCTGCATGTGGAAGTCAAACTTAATAAATAAAACCGCAAGAGACATAATGCAGGAACCAGGCTCAATTTGAGTTCGCATGAACCTCAATCATGTCATCATCTTCTATCTCAAGGTTGATAGGAGTCGATTTTATCGCCATAAAAAATTGCACTAAATTCTCTACCTTCTTCTACACTTTGTTTGCATGCATATTAGATAGTTGCATGACCTTTTCATCCTACATAAATGTGCATTGGATAAGCCAGGGTATTAAAATACTTATCTAGATTAAAAAAATAGCAAAACACAAAAATTATATAGAATAGTCTAATATAGGTTCATAATATATATCTTTTTTCATAAAGAACCAACCTTGTAAACTCGAAATTGCTTCAACCCATATATGTCTTGGATGGATACAACTATCTTTGGTCTTTAACAGTGGCTTTTGAAGGCTTCGCATTAGGATTTCCCCGATCGTCATTTGTTATGTTTTCAAGATCACTTTTGACATTTGGTTCAACAATTCTCACCATATCTCCCGTTGATTCAGTAAACGATAACAACTCGTGCCTTTTTGGCCTATTTTAAAAAATAAAAAAAAGGATAAACCAACGTATACAGAAGGGAAAATTCATGCTTTAGCATTACATGTGAAGCTTAGTTACGAAATAAAGTCTAATTTACATACAATCTCTACTGAAAACGTACAATACAATGAATACATCTTAATTACCTGCACAAAACTGATTTCATACAGCCGCATTACAACAGGCTCTCACAAAACATGAGCCTCAAGTGTTTTGCAAGCTCATTAACAAACTCTATAATGATCTTTTGCGTGTACACTATTTCCTGGACACGTCCAATGTAACACCCCCAGCCGGAGCGGGCTGACGTGTCACTTTTACAGAGTCAGATCAAAAACATAATTCCATTAATTTCTTAAATATTACAAGCTTAACGGAAATAAGACGTCTAATTCAATACATTTATTTCTATAATGGTCTTGTTCAAACTCTCGTCCGAATTCCATCCCGATTGTCTTGAGAACCTGACGTAAGAAGGAAAAACACAAAAACGTACGTCTGAGCAAAATTTGAAAGTTTTGCCCAGTGAGCGGATAGGGGGTGACAAAAAGGCTTGTTTTGTTTCATTTAAAAAGGCTTCAAGTTTTTTAAAACTCTTTTTCAGTAAAAATATTAAGAATCGTAGGTCAAATACTTGAGAATTTTCAGAATCAAATCATTTATCAAAAGCATAACAATTCAGTAGTATTTTCATTTCAAATAGTGTACCCAAAGCCCACAGACTTCAATTAATTACAGATTGATGCAGGGTAGCTAGCCCATAAGCATCCAGATAGAATAGGGTGTGGGCAAATCACACTTACCTATTCCCAGACTTATATTTAATTTTTCCTAGGATCGATCCATACGCCTCCAGATTGTACATAAAGTACCAGAATGCTCATAGAGCTAACAGATTGAGACGCCGTGATCTCCACGTACCGTCACGGTTGGTACTACACCGTCCTATGCCACAACGATGTACTTGGGGTCAGCTCCCCAAGTGGTGACAGACTTGGGTACCAGATTTCATATAACATAATTATACTTGTAAACTTGTGAAAACATAAATTCCATAAGCCATGTATCGAATTACACAAGTAAATCATTCTTGAAATGGTTTTAGTTTTCAAAAGATATTTTCATAAAATCTTGATGCGAGAATTAAAATAAGGAATTAGATGCCCGTAGGCCAACGGCTCGTATTGAAAGAAAGGGTTTAGACTATCCGTACCTTAAACGATGGAAGTTTAAAAAGTCCTAAACTCTGATTCGATCAGCTTAGAATACCTTGGTAGTATAAACACGACACTAGATCTTTGGATATCGTTGAAAGCGGTTGCCAGGTGGAATCTTCACTTAATACTATATTATTATTATTATTATTATTGCTTTATAAGTACTAAAAGTTGGATGTGAAAGGATCCGTTCGAATGAACTGATGCTTTATATAGTGCCATTTATACTTGATGTCCAAGTTTCATAGATATATAGGTTTAACACTTGGTTTCTCATGAAGAATTTGATACTATTAAGTATATTAGGAATTCCTTCCACGTGGCTTGGTATGGACAGGTCAAAAGAATTTTTCCCCAAGTAACTTTGTGCCCAAGTTTGATAAAAATCCTCCACGTATGTTCACATAAGGTTCATATATGATGTGTAAGTAAAACATAATATTTGTGATATTATTAGTAAAGAATCGTAGGATTATAATTCTTGTTACTAATTGTTATTATTATTTAATAAAGCTTTAATGTTTTAGATATATTAATTAGTTATAATAAGCCGATGACCTCCAGCCCAGCTGGGGAGAGGTGGGAGGGTTTACCTCTTAAGAGGGTTCCCGCCCGGGCTTGGTCTTGAGTTCGAATCTTGCACACCACGAAAAAAATTCCCTGTAACGGTTTGAGATAACTTCAAAGTGGACACGGTGCGTGGGTAGAGATTCGAACTCGAGTCGAGGGGTTGTCTGTCGATTGAGTTTACCGCTGAAGCACACCTTCCAAAAAAAAAATTAGTTATAATAAATTACTAATATTTTGTATTAAAAAATCCGGGTATTACAATTCTTCCCCTCTAAAAACAAATTTTGTCCTCAAAATTTGATAACTTAATAGACAGAGAGATATGTCACTAATATTTTATAAATTTGTCATAATAGTCTTATATTTCACATGTTATAAGAAAAAGATACATCTTAGCAAAAACTTGAACCTAACGATTAGATAATTAGATTATTTCCTTTAGATGCACAGTTTCCTAATATTTATTTATATCCAACGATAATACTTGACGTGCTTTAACTTAACGGAGTGAGAACTTCTAATCATCCTTTAAGGTTCTCAACCAATAAGTTCATCGCGCGTTATACGTTTCTTTGCAAGTTCTGCTTCGGATGAAGCGACGCCGGTAGTCAAAGTGAATATTCTTCCGCGAGTGGTGGGTGGCGCAACATTAGTGGGTTCATCATAATTTCCAATAACATACCCATCTGGCTTAGGGCAGTTTTTAACCTTATGATCGGTTTGTCCACATCTGAAGCAATTACCTGTGGCCCTGAAACAAACACCTTTGTGAGGTTTTCCACAGGTGTTGCATAGAGGACTAGTCGGGTTTTGATTTGGAAGTTTCGAATTGGTTTGATTTTGGTGGTGGGAGCTTTTAAGGTTCTGATGCGTTTGTTGCCAATTTTGGTGTTGGGTGTTATTGTTTTGATTGAAAGGTGACTTATGATCTTTAGCAGACGCGGTTTGGTTCTTTTTGTGAATCTCATCATATTGTAACTTCATATCTTTGTTTGCTATCTCCAAATTTTGGACCGCATTGGCAACCTCTGTGATATCTCTAAACTCTTGATTTACGATTAACCATTTAATCTTTTCACATACGGCCCATTTTAGCTTGTCAGCTTGTGCTGTTGGGCTTCCTGCAGCGGGTCCCATAAAACTGGCCAATCTCGTGAATCGTGCCATAAAGTCAGCCATAGGTTCATCTTCCCTTTGTTTAATGGACGCGTACTCACGCTCATATTCTCCTCTTCGAGCAGAGGGGAAGTATTGTTGATAGAACAAAGTTTTGAAATCATTCCACGAAAGGGTAGCGACATATAAATCTCCTCCTCGTGCATGCTTGATGGTACCCACCAACTTTGGGCATCGTCTTCTAACTTTATATGTAGCCAGTCTTGCTTTGAACTCATCACCGACCCCATTACTTCGAAAATCTTTTCAATATGAGTGATCCAATTTTGTGCCTCTACGGGAAAGTCGCAGAGCTAAATGACCGTGGCTTCTGCTTCTGGAATCTTGCAAGCCAAGTGTAGATGTCGACAGACGGGGACATAGCCATGTTATTAACTACATCACTTTTGGGTGGTGAAATATGAGGTGGAAGTGGCGGACGAAACAGAGGAGGTGTGGAAGAATCTGGAGGTGTAGGTGGTGGTGGAGGCATCGTGTTATTTTCCGGAGCATGAATTTGGTCATTGAAGGTTTGTAGAATATTAGGAAGCATTCTCTCGAAGGCACGTTGAAATGCCTTGTCAAAGTGACGTCGCTTAGAAGACTTTGATTTTCTATGGATGCGACTTAGACGAGGCATCTGAGATAAAAGACTCATAAGGATGATGATAACGAGGAAGATAATAACTAGCGGAAGATTATATTCCTTAGCCCAACGTCTACCATTACCTCACAGGTCTTAAATTATGTTTAAGTTTTCTACAGGAAAGAGCCTTTGCTCTGATACCATAACTGTAACACCCCAGCCGAGGGAGCGGGCTGACGTGTCACTTTTACAGAGTCAGATCAAAAACATAATTCCATTAATTTCTTAAATATTACAAGCTTAACGGAAATAAGACGTCTAATTCAATACATTTATTTCTATAATGGTCTTGTTCAAACTCTCGTCCGAATTCCATCCCGATTGTCTTGAGAACCTGACGTAAAGAAGGAAAACACAAAAACGTACGTCTGAGCAAAATTTGAAAGTTTTGCCCAGTGAGCGGATAGGGGGTGACAAAAAGGCTTGTTTTGTTTCATTTAAAAAGGCTTCAAGTTTTTTAAAACTCTTTTTCAGTAAAAATATTAAGAATCGTAGGTCAAATACTTGAGAATTTTCAGAATCAAATCATTTATCAAAAGCATAACAATTCAGTAGTATTTTCATTTCAAATAGTGTACCCAAAGCCCACAGACTTCAATTAATTACAGATTGATGCAGGGTAGCTAGCCCATAAGCATCCAGATAGAATAGGGTGTGGGCAAATCACACTTACCTATTCCCAGACTTATATTTAATTTTTCTAGGATCGATCCATACGCCTCCAGATTGTACATAAAGTACCAGAATGCTCATAGAGCTAACAGATTGAGACGCCGTGATCTCCACGTACCGTCACGGTTGGTACTACACCGTTCTATGCCACAACGATGTACTTGGGGTCAGCTCCCCAAGTGGTGACAGACTTGGGTACCAGATTTCATATACATAATTATACTTGTAAACTTGTGAAAACATAAATTCCATAAGCCATGTATCGAATTACACAAGTAAATCATTCTTGAAATGGTTTTAGTTTTCAAAAGATATTTTCATAAAATCTTGATGCGAGAATTAAAATAAGGAATTAGATGCCCGTAGGCCAAACGGCTCGTATTGAAAGAAAGGGTTTAGACTATCCGTACCTTAAACGATGGAAGTTTTAAAAAGTCCTAAACTCTGATTCGATCAGCTTAGAATACCTTGGTAGTATAAACACGACACTAGATCTTTGGATATCGTTGAAAGCGGTTGCCAGGTGGAATCTTCACTTAATACTATATTATTATTATTATTATTATTATTGCTTTATAAGTACTAAAAGTTGGATGTGAAGGATCCGTTCGAATGAACTGATGCTTTATATAGTGCCATTTATACTTGATGTCCAAGTTTCATAGATATATAGGTTTAACACTTGGTTTCTCCTGAAGAATTTGATACTATTAAGTATATTAGGAATTCCTTCCACGTGGCTTGGTATGGACAGGTCAAAAGAATTTTTCCCCAAGTAACTTTGTGCCCAAGTTTGATAAAAATCCTCCACGTATGTTCACATAAGGTTCATATATGATGTGTAAGTAAAACATATATTTGTGATATTATTAGTAAAGAATCGTAGGATTATAATTCTTGTTACTAATTATTATTATTATTTAATAAAGCTTTAATGTTTTAGATATATTAATTAGTTATAATAAATTACTAATATTTTGTATTAAAAAAATCCGGGTATTACATTCCAATGTCAAGTTCCAAATAATTACATCAAACTACATAATTGTTAGTTACTTTAAATTTGATGATGATTGTAGACATACCAGTAGTACCACTTGGATGCAGGAATACATTATCTCAATAACCACATACAAAATCGAGTAAGCAGACTGGTAAAAAGAGACCGAATAACTGACAACCTGAAGAATAATAAAGACACCTGATCACTTCAAAGTGATTGATCTAAGGAATTTGAAGCTATATTTAAAGTGGTTTTACAATTTAGGAGGATTACGTGCATTACCATCGCAATTATGATCACCACCACCGTCATTAACCAAGGACGATCTTTCTCCCTCCAATGGTTAATGGCCGGTGGAAACCTTGAAGCCGTCCAGGGATGGCGAGAGATGGGTATCCGCCTACCTGTACAATTAGCGCATATGACGGACAGAAAGCTTTATAAGATGAAAATACAATCTAACATTCATAGTATTGGAGATTAGACCATTGACTAGTCAAATAGTCAAAGTAGTAATTGTGGTCAAGTCTTCCTTGTATCATGCCCAAGACTAGCTCCTTGTCTTGTACCCAAATTTTAGTCATTTCCTTTTCTCCTAGAATTGTATCTCCTATAAATTGTGGCATCTTGTTCAATTGTAATACACCAAAAGAAAAAAAAATATTGGAGATTAGACCATTGACTATTTGACTAGTCAATGGTCTAATCTCCAACACATAGAGATATATATTGAACATCAACTAATTAATATCAATTTTGCCTTTGTTAAAGCAGCCCTAATTTCTTCCTTGACAAAAAGTTACAAATCTTCTTACAGCCAACCTGGTGAGGACGGATTTGGCGAAGCGATTCAGGGCTCAATCGTCAATTAAGAATCTTTAGCAATAATGGGGCGGGGAAGCAAAAATAAAAATATTGCAGAGACGTTGAGGTTGATAGGGGTGGAGATGATAGTCATCGGAAAGGGAGATGAAGCGGTGAAATAGGAGGAGTTGACGGAGATCAATGGTCTTTGAGACAGTGGATGAACAATTGAACTGATCTGCTTTGGAGGACGCGTGGAAACTAAACGAAATAATTTTGAGAAGGTGTCACGTGTGCCTTCAAATATAACAAAGAGGACACGCGTACAAAAGAGGAGACACACGTGTCAAGCAAATAGGTGGGGGGAAAATGAAAAGAAAAAAAAAGGGCACCTCATTTTGTTTACCAAATCAGACTCAACAAAAAGATATATTGTGCTTAATTGCAAAATACTATTCATCTTAACTTCAAATTAATACATAGTATAATACTTTATGCAATTAGTATAGTACTTGATGGTACACATACTTAAGTATGTACATATACTATAAGTATGCAAGTCATCACACAGGCCCGTCTTCGAAAAACTAAAAAAAAATGAGCCTTGGGCAACATAAAATTTGGGCCCAAAATTTTGGTAAAGAGAAATTATTAAATAATTGAATTTTGTGTTAAAGTCAAGCTTGAACTTGAGATCTCTTTAGCATGGTTTTGTCAACTCCACTAATAAGACTTATATTTATAAGTAAACAAATACATATCCTAAATATAGAATTTAACAATATATTTGTAATCTTTTTAAAAATTCGGGCCCATTGGGAGACCGGACACAGAGTCGTCGACACTCCACCCACCCTTTGAGTCGGGCCTGTCATAAACACATCAAATGACCTTTTTTTTTATTACTTGATGTTTCATTAGTAACATTTCTTTGTAATTTTTAATCAAATAAAAAATATATAAAAATAATATAATTAACATTTTTTAATGTCTATGAATATACAAGTATTTAAATGATAAGTATTTTATTAATTACGTAATGAAAAAGGTATAACATTATATTTTATTCAGACACGATTGTGATCATCTGAAAACTAAATATAATATATTTTCGTTCAATCTGAATTGATTTAATCTCGATTTGGTTTTTGGTATGAGTAGTTTGAAACGAACAATGAACACTATAGATCCACAAAAAAACCCAGTGGCAGACCTGACCGGTTCCTACCCTAACCAACCCACTTGAATCACCGAAAGCGGTTCCCACCTCTACCTGCTCAAAACCCAGACCCGGATCTGCT
>JAUTDX010006890.1:0-16123 GCA_030844895.1 Ambrosia x helenae | reverse complement strand
TTTAATTTTGGTGAGTAATCGTTAAAAAATGGCTATATATACACGCACCACCGTGGGGTAATTCTCATTCTAAACCATGTTTAAACCTGCACACACACACACTTCAAACTCAAAACAATAATGCGTTAGAACGAGAAGAAGAGATTGCCTTGGTAGTACTAATATGCAAGAAACAACCCTACCTTAAAAACACAACGCTGTCACCACTTAGGCTCGGGGAGGGATACCAGGTTCTGGGGACGTGTCTTGGCCTACTTCAACAACCAAGTCAGTGTCAATGATCCCACCAGTGAAAGTCTCAGAAGCAAGTGGACCTATCTCAACAAAAAAATGTGATCTGTGGGGCACCCTCTACGCAAATACCTTGAGGGAGCACCAAGCATTGAGAGTACTTTGCTATCGAGTTCGCGGATGTGGACTATGGGGCTTGATACCCAAGAGTATCGAGCATGTCATAGTTTTACCATCGTTAAACAAATATTTGTTCTACAATGGTGCATCATTAAAACAATGAATAAATGCTAATTATGTCTAATAAATTTTTAGCGGATATGTTATCAATGACTATTTTTCTAATGACTACTATCCCGTGGCTGTAAATTCAATTCATCTCCTACTTCTTAATCATTCTTAATATCATATCAATTCAGAGCCACAGGGTGTTGTTATTCAATTCCGGTTGAACCAGCTGGACGTTCAGACAATCGGCAATCATCTGTCACAGTTCAAAGCTTCCACTTTCAAACTCTCAAGTGGCAAACTACTTTCAAGTAGATGTCTGTCGTCCTCTAACTTCAAAACTCTTCGACTGACAAACCCTCTCTAGTGCCAAACTCTCCCGATGATGATCCAAATCCTTTGTTAAACTACATAGATAAACCATACGGTGCTATGGATAGAAAAAGAATAGAAATACAATACAATATATCCTAATAATACGGATAAAACTAATAGAAAAGGAATACCACATTGTCAATTTTCGTTTCGCTGCAAGCGCGGGCTCTCTGCTAGTTTTTTAAGATTGATTTAAGATTAGGTTATCATCAATTGTGTATACAAGAGAAGAGCATCTCTAAGATCGTGTTCCATACTCATTATGGTCACTATGAGTTTATGGTAACACCATTTGTTTGATGAATGCTCCTGCCGTCTTTATGAATTTGATGAATCGCCGTGCGTAAACCTTACCCGGATAAATTTGTTATCTTGTTCATCGGGGACATTTTGATATATTCTCGTACCAAGAAGGATTATGAGGACCATCTTAGATTAATATTAGCATTGCTGCGGAATGAGAAATTGTATGCCAAGTTCTCAAAGTGCCATTTCTGGCTTCGAGAAGTGCATTTTCTGGGTCATGTTGTGAATGAGAAATGTATACCTGTGGATCCCATAAAGATCTAAGCTATTAAGATTGGGAAGTGCCGAAGACTCACTGAGGTGCGACAATTTCTAGGTTTTACCGATTACTATAGAAGGTTGATCGAGAATTTTTGTTACCATCGCTAAATCATTGACTATGTAACCTAGAAAGACAAAAAGTTTGAATGGATGATAAGCAGGAAGCTGCTTTCTATGTATTGAAACAGAAGTTATGTGATGCACCTATCCTATCCCTTCCAGAGGGTATGAAACAATTTTGTAGTTTTATGTGATGCTTCGCATTCAAGGTTTCGGTTGGGTGTTGACGCAACGCGATTGGGTAAATTGCTTATGCTTCTAGGAAGCTGAAGATTAATGAGAAAAAATATACACACATGACTTGGAATTAGGTGCGGTTTTTTTTTTCTTTGAAGATTTGGATTGCATTATCTCTACTGTACCAAATGCACTATTTTTATCGATCAGAAGACTTTGCAACACATCTATGATCCGAAAGAGTTGAATATGAGACAACGAAGATAGGGTTGAGTTGTTAAATGTTAAGATTATGAGATCAAATATCCATCCTCATAAGGCAAACGTGGTTTGCGATTGCCTTAAGTCCCGAGGAACGGGTTAAGCTGTTCCGTACCATTTTTGATGGCTTGCGTGAGCTGTTTATAGCTGAAGCTCCAAATCTGGTTACTCTGTTCATCCTGGTGTTGATAAAATTTTCAAAGTTTTGATAAATTTTATTTGTGGCCAAACTTCAAAAGGGTATTCGGCTTATGTAGCGTGTTGACTTTAAACTTGTCCAAGGTAAAATCCTAATATCAAAAGCCGTTAGGGTTGCTCCAACAATCGATGATTCCTGTTTGGAAATGGGAAGATATTTTGATGGACTTATTTACTAAATTGCCAAGACACGAGTGGTCATGATGCTATTTGGGTAATAGTTGATCGATTTTATGAAGTGTGCTTATTTTATCCTATTCGCGAGACCGATAAGATGGATAAGCTAGCTCGCTTTATACATTAAGGAAGTGGTTTCTAGGCATGGTGTGCCTATGTCTATCATATCGGATCTTGATAGTCATTTTACTTCCAGATTTTAGAAAACCTTGCAATATGCTATGGGTACTCATTTGGACATGAGTACTGCATACCACCTCAAACGGGATGGGCAAGTAAGCGAACCATTTAGACATTGGAAGATATGTTGCGTGCTTGTGCGATCACTTTGGTGGTAATTGGGATTCTTATTTGTCGTTCGTAGATTCTCTTACAATAACAGTTATCTCACAAGTATTTAAGCTGCACCTTTCGAAGCTTTATATGGACGTAAGTGTAGATATCCGCGTGTGCTGGGTGAAGTCAGAGAGAAACAACTTATCGGGCTAGAACTTGTTTAGTAAACGTCCGATATAATCTTTCAGATGAAATAACTTTTGAAAGTGGCAGAGACCGACAAAAAAGCTATGTTGATGTGAGGAGAAAACCACTAGAATTTCAGTCGGGGATAAGGTGTTATTGAAAGTTTCAGCTTGGAAAGTTGTGGTAAGGTTTGGTAAGTGTGGGAAGCTAAACCCTAGATATACTGGATTGTTCAAAATTTAGTTAGGATAGGCCCTATTGCCTCAAACTCAAGCTACCTGCTGAGCTCAGTTATATCCATGACATGTTTCATGTGTCAATCTTAAGAAGTGTCTTTCTGACCAGACCTTGATTATCCCGCTGATGAGATCCATATTGATGAAAAGTGAACTTTGTTGAAGAGCGATAGATGTGATGGATTAGAAAGTGCTGAAACTTACGCGCATTAAGGTTGGTGAAAGTTCATTAGAATGCAAAGTGCGGATCGGAGTTCACTGGGAATGACTCGATCAAATGAAGAAGAAGTATGATGCCCTGTTCGAGAAGACTCCTGTGACGGATGACATGAACTAAAATTCCGCGGATATAATTTCTTAAATGGGGAGAGAATGTGACAATTGGCGAAAATTGAGGTAAATCCGTATAGTGTGTTAATATACGTAATCAACTTAATTTAACTACAATTTGAATTTAATTGTGTTAAATTAATATTTAGAGAATAGGAAAGTATTTATTTGATGCATGATATTGCATTATTTTGATTAGAAAAGGCCATAGCTGAGAAATAACAAACTAGTCTTGTACGTTACTTTGGTGATACCTGGTAAACAATTAATAACCGAAATAATCCCGAAAGTCCAAAATATTAAATATATGATATTTTCACTTTATATTAAGTATTTTGAAGTTCAAAAACCATAATTGGAATCTCAAAACCTAAATCTCCCGGTAATTAATAGAGTTTCATATCATGCCAGTACGCGTATATCATGGAAGTTAATTCAACACCCAAACTAGTATTGTTGAGGATATACTCACATTTAAAGACCCGATGCAATCCAAAACCCTAACATGATGTAAATAAGCTTCTAGAAGAAGAATTAGTGTCATTACCCATTAGGTGATAACCCCAAAATGACCTTCTAGGTGCCCCCTAAATGATATCATGCGTTGATGTTGCCACCAAGATATTAGGTATAAGTCATTGGACTTAGTTCTTAAGATAAGTCGTGTGGAGGGACATTATAAATAAAGACTTTAGGATTATGATCAACTAACAAAACCATCTTACTCCTCCTTAAGAGCATTCATGGGCGACCTCCAAAACCACACCACCATTCTTTTAACCATCATAAACAAAGTGGAAACTCTAAACAAAGTGTGATTCGAGATAACATTGGTTCTAGGAGCTTAACAAAGGAAGATTACACATAAAAACCTCACCAAAACTTAAATATTTGGTGTCTTCCCTGGCCATTGCGCTAGTTGTAAGATCCTACACTCTTGTTTACTTTAGATCATGTTGTTTTTTGTTAAAAACTTGCAAGTGTTTATAAATATAACATGGATTGTTTTAAAGGTTTTTTTATAAAAGAAATAATGGGGTGTGTGTGTATAGTCAAGGTGTTGTGGGTGTGGTGATGGTGATGATGTCGTTTTGTTTAATAGTTGATACTGTTTTATAAACTACTAGTAAGGAACCCGCGCGATGCTGCGGAGGCGACGAATTGCAACGCGATACTCGCTTTGTCGTTAGTTTATCAACCCTTTCGTGGTATATTGTATTTTACGTCTATTAGTTTTCTTACTCGTGTAATATGTTATAACTCAATTAAGTTAATATGTTACAAATCATTTGAGTTAATTTATCGGTCCTCACGCTTTACGCTAAAATCAACAGAGCTCATTTCTCTATGTTGAGAAGTGAAAATTAAAAAGGCAAAGGTAGTCGATGATTCATGAATTTTGGCCAATATGAAACGTCAAATGGATGAATGGTAGAGAAACCAAAACAGTTGTTGTAAAAACGTCATGGTGGAACATGCTGTTGTACAAAACTATATTTTAAAACAAAAGAAAATAATAAAATTGATATCGCTCGTATAAATTGAATTGCTTTCATGATTTATTTTAAGTACCAAATTTTTATTTTTGTTATCAAGTCTTATCTTTTCTCTAATCTATAAAAAACCAAAAAGGTCTGTTAGTTTGGTGTGTTTACACATTCCTATGTTGAGACATCTTATTAGATTATTATGGCTTATTTAATAGCAATAATATAAAAATATGTATATTGGACAAAAATGGAAAAATGAAACATTCAAAATAGAAATTCAAAATAACACAATATATGTAGATTGGTTATGGTAAGTTGGAGGGAAAGGCAGTCTAGATAAAGCAATTAAGCTTTATCGGGTTTGACCATTTTTAGTCAGTCTGCATCTAGCAGTCTGAGAGGGTGTGCAGAGCATTTTAGTGCAGACCTTTTTTTTCCTTTGACCCTTTTCGTTAACCATTTAAGAAATTGTTGCAGTCTAGTCAGTAAAAGAAAAAAGTTAAAAAAGAATACACTGAACAAGCCACAAGCAGCAAGACCCCAAGAAAAAAGAACCCTATAACTTATCCCCAGCTCCTCAAACACCAACATGCTACCAACTGCCAAGGCAAACAATCACGTGACAAGAAGGTGGTCTGCCGTCTCTGTTTCAATGCTGCACAGTGGACACATGCCATAGCTGAAAATAACTCCTAAGCGACGGATGATGAGTTTCTTCTGTCTCCTCATCTTTACCTGCCACATTTACTGGAACAGGATTGGGCAAGTTATATAATATTTAAGAAAAATGCATGTTATATAATATTTTGACATGTGTTTATACAACTAGAACATCCATAAACACAATAAATTCAACAAAAACTAAAGCTATAACCATATTCTACAATCATAAACCAACTTAAGAAACTTAAGCAATATAATTTCATTCTAGTGGCATATACCAAGTTACAAAGAAAATTCTAAAAAATAAAAATTTAAGATCGGTTTATGAAATCACAGTAACAACAGTTACTCAAAGTTACATTTTGATATATAAATATTAAAATCTATAATGAACCAACCATAACTAACACGTAACCAACATACAAGGAACCAACTATAACTAATACATACCTAATAAAACTGAAGTTGTGCAAGAAAACAACAATCAAAAGGAGACAGAAAGAGAGCAGAGGGAAATCAAACCTAAAAACCAAGCATAAGAACTCATGAGTATGGGGACATGGTTTAAAAGAAACTTTAAATGCGTTTGGAGTTGGACTAACCGAACCGTTCTAACCTGAACCGTTTCTCATAAAAAGAACAACATTAGGATATCTCCACCTTAAGATGATCCTGACCTTCAAGACAACACCATGAAGCAACTCAAATCAATGCATAGAAGAATCAGAAAGAGGATTAATTTTCTAAACTTGTTAGTCTAAAATGGAAAAGGAAAAACAAAAATTCTTAGGCCCTTACAGCCTTACTTCTCCTTTTAAATCGAGTATGTGCATCCGTTGAGATATCTGTGTTCGTAAAACTTCTTCACAACAACTTTCTGTCAGCATATATCAATCGCTCCACTAATTAAACATTATATTCTGAATAAAAAATAAAAAAATAATAATAACATCAAAAAGATTAGACGCGTCTCACTGGTCCATTCCACAACAAAAACACTATGTGTATAGACTCACCTCAAGGTTTTTTAGGCTTTGTTTCATTCAGGCACCTTATGCTGCTTAAACTCCTTTCAAACTTCGTAATTGTGTATAGACTCACCTCAAGTCTTTTTTCCCTATTAGACAACATAAACCTTTCCAATCAGTTAACATAGCTTGTGAACAATGAAGGCGTCATGCAGTTTTGGCCCATAATACAGGTTGCAATAATACAGGTCTTTCAGGTTGCAGTTTTCATCCAAATTTTTTATTTAAAGATATTATCAAATTATGCACAAAGTCAACATAAGTAAAGAAAAATATGAAGTATTAGACCTGAAAAACTGGGCAGGTAAAGCAAAATGAGTAACATATTAAACGGATTTGGGAACTTTTTATTAGGGGTCATGTAATAGAACTGCAAAATCTGGTGTCTGTCTTTGGTTATTTACAATGGCTGAGGTTTAGTAACATCAGCCTTTTTAAAGGCTGATAAAAGAGAAATCAGTAGAAAAAAAATAACGGATGTATAAATTACTAAATGGCGGTGCAAATGGGATTGGGCATCAGATCAAACAGGGTCGTGTTGAAGTGAGGCATAAGTTGAATGGGTCGGATTGGACACACAGGACACTTTTTCGTTTGATTTAAAAAGCAATATATAGTGAATGTATAAATTTCTAATGGGTGAGGCAGATGCTTTTTTTCAAATAATAAGAGCTAAGAGGTTGCATGTTGGAAATAGATTGTGGTAGCTTTCAACCAGTTTGACTTATTAGACCTGTTTGACCTTTTCTCTTTCATATATATTAAGTTTGACCAGTTCACACACACACACACATATTTAACAAATAGTGTGAATACCTTTGATCCGCTCCTTGAGTGTGCCTTGCGACTTTGACTACGTAGGGTGCTTACAACAAATATAAAAAACAGACGTTATACACATGGGTTTATGAATTTCATTCTCTATGCTTCTTAGAATTCACTTTGTACCTGTAAAAAAAGACTCAAGCTAGTGTTAAACAATACATGGGGAAAAACATTGCCTAAATGAACCCAATCAATGGGAAAAAGACTGGAACAATTAAAGGACAATTACATATAGAGACATAGTGTTGATCCCACTACCGGTGCAAATCATTCACGAATCACAATTAAGGGTAAATGCTGTGTAATTATTAATGTTAAACTGAGAGTTAAGTTTTACCTTGGGTCACATTATGACGACAAAAACTATTTTCAAAAACCTTTTTTTCTACATGGTGGATAAACATCAAATCACTGCAAAGATCCATAGTGTAACTTTATGTATCTAAAAAAATTAAAACCATAACACAAGAAAAAGAGTAATATAAAAAACCTTGGAGGGAAACAAAAAGCCATATAATTTTATATATCTCCCATCTCTTCCCCAATTTAAAAATAATTTAGAAACAATTACTCAGCTCGCAGCCTGAAAACAAATTGATGACTATAATTTACAAACAATTACCTCATTCGTAATGGGAACTGAATCGATGGCTATACCTTTTTAAAAATAAATGAATTGAACTGACAGTACAAAGGAATAACATTCGTAATCCAGTTTAATAATTTCGGTTGAGATTAGTGCCATCTGCTTCTTCAACTTCATCCCATCCACTGACTGCAAATATGCCACTGAAAGTGATCTCCTTTAGCTTGTACCCTAAGAGTTGTTTCCTGCATTCACCAAAAAGAGATTAAGTTGCCTCAAAAGAAGGAAACCGTGTCAAAAGTAGTTCCACACCAAAAACTAACATATATATAAAAAGAAATCCATAAAAGATTATTGCAAGTGGATTGTCTCAGTAGTTGAAAGATAATTTGGTACTTACCAATTTCGTGACCTCAGTAACGTATTGACCTTGTTTCTCAAACCGATTTCTCCTCCAATTTTGTGGCCAGATCTAGAAACCTGAACAATTTAAACTCAGCAAAAGGATCTACCATAAACAAGAACGAAAAGAGATATTAAAAACTTACAAAGATCCAATTTGGTCCTCAGAGGTAGTTCCAGTTCGAGGGTTTCACCAGTCGACATGGTGCAAAAGAAGAAGGGGTTCACTGCTAGAGGGGGTTGACAGGAAAGAGAGGTTCACAGTTAGAGGGGTTGGAGAAGGAAGAGTGGCCAATCTGTGGGTTAGATAGAGAGAGAAAGAAACCCTAGATCTTGAATTTCTAGAGAGAGGGAGAACTGAGAAGGAAGCATATGGGAATGGGGGCGGATATGAGGATGAGATTGTGAAACCCTAATTTCATTCAGATGTATCCTTGTTTTTTTTAAGTGCATTAGGTGTTTTGTGCATCGAGGGTTTGTACAACATGCTTTAAGGGTACTTTTTAAGGAGGTGGCAAATGACCATTCTTGCCCCTCCTATATGCATATTATATATAGTGTAGATAAGTTAGATCATTTGATGAATATAATGTGTAAATTCTAAGTGTAAAGTTTTGTTAAGGAACTTCTTAGATGTTTTCAACCCTTGGATGAGTTATTTATAAGAAAGAAAGTCATCCCAAGTAATAGTAAGTTTTGGAAACACTAAATATAAGTTTTGACTTGCAAAAGCTTACTAGTTTAGTGTGAAACTTGACATTTTTCTAAAGTGTGTAAAAGAAAAGTTGTATAGTCATTTTACAAAATAAAAGGATGAAAAATTTGTTATCATGAGTTTAGGGTGAAAAGAGTAACTTTTTTTAAAGTGTGTTAACAAATATAAAAGTTATGGTTTTCGAAGGGTTATTTTGTTGTAAAACGAAAGTATTAGTTAACTATATTTTTCTAGTGTAGAGTTGTGAAAATAAAATAAAAGTTAACTTATGGTTAAAACGCGTGATTATTCCGAATAAGACTTAAACACTAAAATAAATAAAGATGTGATGCCGTGCTTACTATTTAAAAGTAATTATTTCAAAATATGTATGAATATATGTATAAGAATAATTACGAGAGATTAAGGAAACTAATTTTTTTTTGTAAGTTAGATTGTGTGTAGAAAATTACTTACATAAAGAATTAGAATACTTCAACCTGGGATGTGAACATATATTGATTCTTGTTAGTATTTAACGATCATGTTGCTTTGAATTCGGATTGTGATCCAAGGCTCGCTACGGTGAACCCAATTAACTTAAGGATAAATATTATTGGTTATAAAAATTAAGTTACTAATAACATAACAAAGGTAATCCATCATCAACGTCCCTAGGACATGTTTTCTAATCAAACATGATTCAAAGTTAATTGTGTTTGTTGGGAGTTGTGTAAAACAACTTGTCGGTTTAAACACACATTGTGGACTAGTGTCTCATACAATAAGAACACTTATAGATCGTTGAGTTGGACCAATCACTATTCTCTAGGATGGTGTGCTGTGATTGTGCTGATGTACTTGAGGTGAGTTTCACAGCCCCTTTTAATGTTTTTAAATGTTTTAAACTCAAGGAATAGGTACGTTTTAAAACGTGCTATGATGTGGGAAACATGGTTAAGTAATATGAGTACGTGGGTAACAATAACCGCTTGGTGGTGAACCTCCGCAGTTTTGGGAAAACCAATTGTTTTCACTAAGGAGGATCCTTCCGGAGACCGCTGCTTGCCAAAAAATACGCGTTGCGTAGATGTGGGTGTATCATGAATAAGACTATTGGTGCTTGACGAGGCCCACCCTGAACTGACAGCGTCTGTTCCGTAAAGGGTACTTTGTATACTGAATTAGTTGTTGGACAAAGGAAGAACATGCGGTGGTAACTTAAATTGTCTTGGTTGGATTATGGGCCTTAGGGTCGCCAAAGACTTTGGGGAGTAGCTGTCTTAATCGTTAATACTTATAAATATTTCTGTTACATGCATTGTTTGTTGTGTCATGCCACTTTGAAAATTAACTTGTGAGCTGACCAATATTTTATATATTAATGTTTTTCAAACATATCTTTCAAGTGAATGACTTGGATGAACACATGGATGGCTAGGGCAGGATCATAAGAGGGTGTCGAGCTTTTGAACGGGTTTTACTTTCATCTTCCATGGTTTGGAATATAGATGAAAAACCTCATTTTTGTGTTGTTTTTATGGGATGTACTCTGGTATTACTAAGCATCTAAATTGACACCTAATAAATTGATCCTTTTCTAAATTAAACATGTTTTATGTTAATATTGTCTCTGTTCTGTGAATCCAGTTAGGAACCGAATTCGTGGATCGAATACGCATAAACAACTCGGTTTCAGACGGGAGATTCGAGACGAGACAGAAATTAACGATAACAACGTCATCACAAGATTCGTATTACTACAGAAACGGTTACAGACACTGTCATCAGTAGGATAAACATCTATCTCGGGACCGGGGGGAGGTCGGGCATGACCTCCCCCTTGAGAGCATTCTAAGCACAAACTCAAATCTTCAAATGAAAACCAACACATGAGATTGCTATTATAGTCCAATACACAAGTTCCACGTTCACCCCTTGGCAAAGGTCGAATGTGGAGTATTTCCTCATTCGCCCTATGTAATGGTCGAATGTGGAAAACTTCCACATTTGCCCTTGTATAGAGGTCGAACCTGTCTTTATGCATTGGCCTATATTATACAAATGCGTCAGATCCATAAAATGCCCTTATGGATCACCACAATCTCATGTAAACACAATACTAAGACTCAACCCTAGTCTATTCGACAGTGACGTCCACAGAAAGTGCATCAACAGTTCCTTTTCTTGAGGTTATGCCACATGTTTCTACCTTAGGCGTGGGGCGAAAACTGCGTCAACAACCATCTGCAATCGAACCACCATCTTCACTTTTCATCCTCTATTGACCCTCGATATTCCCCGATTTGACAGTGATAAGTCTAAGCTTACCACCCTCGTTTTCCCAATTTTGACAATGATTTCTCGGTTCCCAATATGTAGCGCCGAACTAGTGACACAGGGAGTAAGTCGGTGGCGCTTTGTAGATATAAAATAGTTAACTTCAGATGTCGCCGAGATGTGGAGAGGGTGGTGGTGGTTGGAGTAGTCGCAAGTGGGTGCTAGGCCTTTTTTAGAGACAGAGTGAGGGAGAGGGGGAGGAAGAAGAAGATAAGGGGGGTTCATTGTTTGGTGTTTCAGTTTAATCAAAGTGGGTCATTTGTTTTTTTATCTTTTAATTGTTTTATCTTTAATGCTAAGTGAAAAATAGACATTTTACATATACTTAATTGATAAATTGATGCCATCGACTATCAAGGACCACCTCAGTTACCAAATTTTAACTGTCGGGACTAAGGCTATGGGGTGTGCAAACGGGGCACCACCCCCGTCCTGCACTTTTTGCCCCGTCCAAGACATGAACACCGCCCCCTTGCCCCGTCCCCCGTCTCCCTTTGAACATTTGGGACGGACCAATCATTGATTTTTCTTTTTTTTCTTTTTTTATGCAGGTTTATGAACGTTTGAAGGCTGGAGTGAAAAAGGGGAAGAAGATGAAGGAGATGAAGGATTAAAGGAAAGTAGGTGAAGGATTGAAGGAAAGTAGGTGAAGGGAAAATAAAAATATGGAGTGAAAAAGGGAAGAAGATGAAGGAAGGTAGGTGAAGGCGGATACTTTGGACCTTGTGGAACGTAGGTGAAGGATTGAAGGAAACTATTATTATCATTTTTTAATAATACAAGAAAGAAGCACAAAAAATCAGTTTTATAATAATACAAGAAAGAAGCAAAAAAAATAGAAATTGTTTAAAATTAAAAAAAAAATAATTAAATAATGCAAGAGACATGAACCTTGTGGTGTCTCCACACC
The DNA here is from genome assembly GCA_030844895.1 of Ambrosia x helenae. Taxonomy (NCBI): domain Eukaryota; kingdom Viridiplantae; phylum Streptophyta; class Magnoliopsida; order Asterales; family Asteraceae; genus Ambrosia; species Ambrosia x helenae. The sequence goes on along the minus strand of JAUTDX010006890.1, from coordinate 3,883 downwards.
CCACTATGTCTCAAGTAAGAGAAAAATTGAGGTAGATGAGGTGGCATCCTAGGTGGCATGGAGACATGAACTTTTTCATGTCTCCACACCTCATAGCCTAAGTCTATAATTAGCTAAGTGTTGGCACTATGCGTGTAGAATGACAAACTATCTGGACAAACCAAAGCAATCAACTCTCAGAATTTTATTTTTATTACTATCTACCTCACATAAAAAAAACATCACTTTTTAAATACATTGAGTTTCGGGCAGGGAATATTCATCTTGAGTACGCCTTTGACAACATAGATTTCTTAACAAATGAGGGGGTATTTAACCTCTAAGCATATCTATATTAATTTATAAGATTTTTATTATTAATATGTAAACAAGGAAATATACTTGTGCTACGTAGTGGGGTTTGAGTCGGTATCGGTTCATTTTGATAAGCCACTGACAATAAATATAACTACCGGAAGAAATATGAAAGAAAAGAATATTGACATTGTTTTACATCATTCGGAAACCATAAACAAAAATTTACACACACATATTATATACATGTGAGAAGAATTTAGCATAATACATATAATCAAGATCCTAACAGTTTCAATTTCATCTCTTTATGTAAAACAATATATATCTATAATTTATAAATCTATATAAAAGAATTGATGTTTGCTGACGTGTCATTCAATGGTGGCCTCAACCCTCCCTTAAATGTACCACGTGACATAATGACGTGAAAGATTTTTTTTAAATTTTTTGTTTTTATTATATTAAATCTAATAAAAAATTAAAACCCTATTCATATCTTCTCTACTCTTCTTCTTCTACTATCATATGAAAGTCACTGTCCATTTAGAAATTAAAAGTTGTGATTTGTAAGTTTGTATTAGACTTGTCCAACCTGCCTCAGCAGCTAAAAACTTGTCCAATGTAGTCAGTGAGCCGAACCATCCTGTCCACTTTGTCGCTGGGTAGACGCATATATATGAAAAGGGTTTATAATATAAGTATTATTATGGCAAATTTTAAAATGTATGTAAGTTTAGCTAAGATAAGATTATTCATTCTGGTAACATAAATTATTATCTTTCATCGCCATTATATGAAATTTGTTCAAAAATATTGTTATCCTGTGTGTTTATTTAGTTTGGGTGAGTTCCATTTTCATATAAAAGTTGATTATCTTCTAGGGGCATTTAGGGAAGAAAGTGGTAAAATTTAGGAAATTGTAAAGAAACCATTGGTATGTCATCTTAACTTTGAACAATTTAGACATATTTGTCCATGCCTCCTCCTTTATAATGTAGTTAGGAGCGCAAACGAGCCAAGCAGCTCGCGAGCTACTCGATATCGGCTTGGTAAAAAGCTCGAGCGAGCCGAGCCTTATCGAGCTCGAGCCCGAGCTCGAGCTGAAATAAAGCTCATTTAGTTATCGTGCCAAGCTCGAGCCTTGAATGTATAGCTCGGTTGGGCTTGTCGAGCCTTATCGAGCTTTGCTTATGTATGTCAATTAATACTATATAGCCCATATGTATTGCAACCCATGCATTAACTAATTAATTTGGGCCTTGGGCTTCTTTTAATGTCCAAAACGAGCCCATTAAATGGTCTAAAACGAGTCCTTAATAGTCCAAAACAGGTTCCTTAATGTTCCATAATGAGCTCGAGCCGAGCTTGGGCTCGTTTAAACTCTTGTCATGTACACTTTGATCGTGCTTTCGAGCCGAGCTCGAGTTCTGAAATATACTATCGATCCGAGCTCGAGCCCTAAATACAAGGCTCGAATCGGGCTCGAGCTTCTTAAAATGTCACGAGCCGAGCTCCATAATGCAAGGCTCGGGCTCGGCTCGGCTCGTTTGCACCCCTTATTATATAGTATAGATATAGATAATTTAGTTGTGGTCTACAATGGTAAGGTAGAAGAGGAGAAATTAAATTTCCCAATCGATACATTTATATAGGTCAAACGTTACCATGGGTTAAAGGTGAAGATTGTGAGATGAATTGTAGAATTGAAATTAGGGAATTTAATGCTTGATGAACACAGGAGAGGAGAAACGTAAAATTGCATTAAGCTTGATGAATTTTATCTATATAATAGTTGAATACATCTCAGGTCGAATGGAGCCTTTCTAGAGTGTCCACTAGGCTCCAACTCAAATATGAAGCTCCATCTAACATCCAATGATTATCGTATAAAAACCATTTTTCTCCAAAATTGCAGCCCTAGAGCCTTCTTCCTCATCCTGATTCTGATCGACGATTAACCATTATTCCTAGGTCTTCCAATCCACCGAATAAAGAAATCTTCTTCTCCTCCCTCTGTTCAACCATTTGCGTTCTTCAATCAGGTAATCCTAAACCCTTCCTCTCCAACACAGAATCTGTTCTTCTCTGCAATCTGATCGAAGGTTAGGTTTTTTTTTGTTATCTATTCGCATTTCATGTGTCACTGGTATTAGGGTTGCTTAAAAGTTAGGGTTGTTTTAGGGTTCTTACCAATGGGTTTCATCATATAATCTTAGGGTTTTCAAAGAATAACAATGGGCTTTCATAATATTACAGATCCGAAACTTATTGTTTGTTAGGGTTAATTATATCGGTGATTCATCATATAAGCGTCCTCGATGATGTTTTCTGTTTTATTTTTTCTCAGCTGATGTAAAAAATATCTTCCTATTTGATCGATTTGATTCACAAAAGACTAATGCAGGCCGCATTAATTTGTTTGAGAGGTATGTCTGTTAGTTATGATGGTAAGGTGTACTTCCTAAAGTTGTTATGGGGACTATGTGTACTTTTATCTTGTGTTCGTATAACCAATTAAAGTTTGGTCATACCTTTGTTCATGGTGGGAAATATGGGCCAATCAAATGGCCAGGTCCGGAAGCTATGGTCGCTCATGTTTGTTAAAGAACATGTACTGATAATGCAGGTAACAGGCGATTAAAATAACTACTGCAACAACGTGATATTCTGACATGTGCTGATTTTGGTGTCGTTACCCTAAGTGGGTGTAAGTTCCTATTTATTGTATCCTTACGACCTTGCTTATTATCAGTATTGTGCAAATTTTAAGAACCGATAACGGATCCAGATATATGATTTTAAATCATCAAGTTTAGTGTCCTGTCATATATATATGACCAGCTGGAGCGTTGTTGATGGATATTACTTAACTACAAGTATAGTTTGTTAGGGTTGATTCTGAATTACCTGTTTATAAATTTTGTTATTTGTATATTCTATTGTAATGTAGATATTGTGATGTTTATTGGTTTGCAGTTGTCATGTTTGGTTTGTTAGTGTAGTGTTTACCTTTTTCTAAGTCGATTAGACGAAAGCCTATAATTTTTGCTGAATTGATGTGGAATTTTACTTTTACATATAAGATTTAAACACATCTTTAATTGAAGGAACTATGTTTACCTGAGTAAAAGAATGTCATTTATTGTATACTGTGTAAAAGTTTATCGCTCTTTGAATTATCAAAGTAGTAGTAGCATTAATATGGATTACATCAGCTTGGGATAGATCGTTTTGGGTTTGAACCTTGCAAGAGGCCCTTTTTCATGAATTTTTATTTTAAGTTTAAAGCGTATTTGACCCGTTTCATTTGTAGGGATGTTTTGAGTTTTTTTAATGGGTTTTGTTTATATTTGATATTCTGATTAAATGACTTTTGAACTTTTCAATATGAATATTCTTTGACTTTGCAGATTGGAGTTGTTTATTTTGCTTATGAAGGTTATGGGTTGCGATTACAAGTGTCTTGGTAGCTCAAAGTAAGACTTTTAATCCATATGCTTTGGTTTAGATATCTTGGTATATAATGATTAAACAAATAATTCAACATTTTTTCCTGTTGCTACCTTTAAATTCATTTGACAAAATC
>JAUTDX010000700.1:0-111426 GCA_030844895.1 Ambrosia x helenae | reverse complement strand
GAGGGCGGTGAAGAGGTGGAGATCCGGGGCCCGTGCCCGATCCTCAGGACCGGCAGAATCCGGCACGCGCGTTTTTCGGGGGTTGAGGTTGCGTCTACGCTCGCAGAGCAGCTACGGGTGATGGCGGATGAGGCTTGCTGTGGCTGGCACGTCAGTGGCGGCAGCAGATGGCAGATGAGGCGCGTCAGTGGCAGGCAGCAGATGGCGGATGAGGCTGCGGCGGCGCGTCAGTGGCGGCAGGGAATGGATAAGGCTCTCAGTGTGCTGTTTTGCGAGCGAGCAGGAGAGGCGTGCGCGTGACGGTTTGGGACCTTTATCACTGCCTGGTGCAGGCACCCATGCCGGGACGTCCTCCCAGCAGCCTGGGTCGTCCTCCAGGAGCTGGATCGTCTTCGCTGCAGCCGCCTCCGCCGCCTGTTGACACCACGCAGCAGACGCCCCCTCAGTAGTGTTATTTTGATATGATGTTGCTACTACACTTGTTTACATTATGTTATTATTATATTTTCGTATATTATGTTTGGAAATGCTTGCTTATATTTGTCTGTTTATTTATATAATGTTTGTTATACGCTTACACGCTTATCGAGACGATAACTGAAATAAAAAACCGCTTACACATAAAAAATTAAAAACTAAATGTGCAACGAGTTGTAGAAGAACACAACATTGTTATTTTTTTTAAATAAAGTAATAATTTAAATTAATAATAATAAAAATTATTTTTGTAATATTTGTTCAGTTTTTTAATGTTCATGCCATCCAAAACGAGGGAAACAATTCAAGTGAAACTCTACTGCTCGTAGAGGCCTCTACAAGCAGTAGAGGTGTCATTAAATGGTTATCAATGATTGGCAATCATGGACCACATCTTACAGCTCGTAGAGGCCTTACAAGCTGTAGACAGGTGTAAATAAGTTTAAAACAGGTGCAAACAAGAGATTCCTTTTATAATTGCATAAATGCGTACCCCTTTTTTTTAGCCCAATGCTCTTGCAAAAGCAATCTTGGCAATTTAAATAACAAGCCCACAATCAGCCCAATAATATATAAATTTAGTACACTTCATGAACTTAAAGAATTTAGGCTTGTGCATAATTTAGTCCATCCGATTTCATTCCTTGCTGCATAAAAAAAAGTCAAAATATGTTAATCATTTATTAATTTTTATAAACATGGTGACCTGCATGCTTCGGCTACTTGCACTTGACTTTACCATTAGATTTCCAACATTATGAATCCATTTAAACACTAAATACAAAATGCTAATTACTTTATCTCATTTGAGGAAAGATCCGGTACAAATAGCTTTTTTGGTAAGAACTGTGAGAATCAAAGGAGGGTATTTATTTAAAAAATTTTTTTTTAAAATTTTTTTTCCCCATATTGTTAAACATGTATTATAGTATTGAAAACTAAAAAAAAAAAAAAAAAAAAATTTAGTGTGGAGTAATTACGTGTAGAGTAATTACATAATTACTCTAGTGTAAACTAATGTATTTACCTTAATGACGTAATTACACTAAAAAAAAAATTTTTTAAAATTTTTTTTTTGTATTATTCATCTAGAAAAAATGTTTAAGCACATGGGAAAAAAAAAATTCTAAAAAAAAAAAAAAATTTTTTTTACCCCCTTTGATTCTCACAGTTCTTACAAAAAAACTATATGTATTTGATCTTTACTCTATCTCATTTTCCTTTATAACCAACAAAAAATATAAAAACAACTCAAAATAGTATATTTCGAATCAATAGCAATACATTTAGATTATACTTAATATTCAATAAAATGTACGTAAGATGCACCAATCAAATACTAAAATATATACAAAAGCAGCATATTAACAAGATGTGTTTCACAACACATCAGCGAACTAAAAATTTTATCATTTATGTTCATTATGGATCGGGTATAAGTTTTAATCAAATGCGAATGTTGAACCGTATTTGTAAAAGATTCTATAAAAAAATTTCAAGTTTTAGAAACTCTTTGGGTAGATTAACTTAACTTGGTTAAGATTTTATATAAAAAAAAAAAAACTAACAAATTCATATTATAAACTAAGTTAATTGTGAAGGAGCACTTTTGCCAATTAATGAAAGTTTAAATGTTGATTCCCTCTCCTGCCCATTCCACGTTTTTCCGGCCACATCCTCCGGCCAACTTCCAGCCAAGTCCCGGCATGCCATAAACCTACTTTTAATTGATTTTAACTCGTTTTAATGCGCCCAAACATTTTCTCCACCATTACCAAACGATTACTATACCTAAAAAGTGATTTAAACAAGCAATAAAAGGATATTAATTCGTGGTTAATGATGTAACCGATGGGAACATTAAACTACTCTAAACTCGATTCTAATCGTCCCTCTTATAAACCGATGATACCATTTTTTTCTGCATTCACTCACAGTCCAAAGCTACGAAAAACACATCCTAAACACGTCGGAAATAGCGTTAATTGGCCTTGCATATTTAGGTTTTGTTGCACCTTGATTCGATCATCATACCTTGTTGTAAGTCATTGTTTCTTATGCCATTTCACTCTTTAATCGGTCATATATAAAAGCCCTCTATCACAGATTTGTATTTGTGTCTTGTTTGGGTTTATTGATTTTAGGTTAGGGTTAGGGTTTATAAGGTTTTGGGGGAAGAAGATGAGTTTAAGTGTATGGTTTAAAAACCTTTTTGTTCCAATTAAATCAACAAAGGTATTGGCTAGCCTAGTGGTTTGGTGTGTGCTTGCGTCTGGAAAGGATACAGGTTCGAGTCTTTCCAGATGCAGATCTGGATGTTTTTTTTTATTATGTTCCTTTCAATTTTCATCTATTATTTTATATATATATATATATATATATATATATATATATATAGTTAGGTTCCTGTACAAAGCCAATATTTCGTGAGAAGTGTGAGAAGAATTAAAAATTGATATGTAGGCTTCATTTTTGAGCTTAGTCATGATCTTTTGGATTGTTTTACCTAGAAAAACACCAAACATAACAATTAAAAAACCGAAAACAATGTATTTTTAGCCTAAAACTTAAAACACTATGCTAAGAACATTAAGCAATGTGTTTTAAGTGTTAACTAGTGTGTTTTAGCTGTTTTTTAAATTTAATGACTATAATACATTGCATTGTGTTTTAGATTGTTGTGCTTGGTGTTTTTCAAGTTCAAACAACCTAAAACATCATTATAAATCCAAAACATGATGCCTACATGTCAATTCTTAATCCTTCTCATACTTATCACGAAATATGTCCTTTGCACAGGAACCTAAACCTATATATATATATATATATACAAAAAGGGTAAAATGACAACAAGGTTGAGTTGGAAAAACCCTGGTAACTCACTTTATAACCACAAACTTAATTTAATAAAAAAAATATGTCGTTGAAATTAAAGGATAATGAATATTGAATGAAATATTCCTTTCTTGAAAAAGTCAACATTGGTGTGCTGTAATTTTTACACCAGTGTAAAACCATCGTAAATTTGTTTTTCATTTTCTTTTACGGTGGAGTTACCCAGTTTTACATCGTGTGTAAATTTTTTTTTTAAAATTCACATTTTACGTCGGTGTTCTCATGGTTCTTCCAGCTCAAGCTAGTTTTCATTTGAACCTAATCCTATATATACATTTTTTGTGCATGAATTGCATCACAAACAAAATATTTAACTTATTTATCAAAAAATATGTGAAAGTGCAGTCAGAATCACTCGCTAAGCATTGCTAACATTTCTAATGGAGTGTACAGCACATCAGCATCTTGGTTGTCTTCCGCACCTTCTTCCGTTGCTATATCAACATGTTCTTGGATTTTATTACCGACTTCTACATTCGCTTCATTTTGCACATCCCCTGCATGAGCAACATTCTCTACTGGAGCAGGGAGTATCTGCACACCCACATCTTCTTCATGTTCTTCAGCATTCTCTTCCTCATCATCGATTATATGGTTTCTATTTCTATGGTGATAAACCAAACCATAGCGTCTCTGACCCTGCCTCACTTCGTTTATGTTGTTGAATGCTTCTAATCTTTCAACGACAATGGCTGTCGGTAAAGGATCATCCACAGTGGCATCATTTTTTAATAAAAGCACACCATCAACAACATCAAGTTCATCTAGGTATTCTCTTAGGGAGACATAACGTCTTTCCATTTCAAAATAAAAAAAAAATTCAAAAAAAGCAAATAAACTGTACAGATGAAAAACGCAAGTTAAAATGGAGTGACCTCTCACTAGCACTTGAGTTATAAAGAAGTTTTATACATAGACTATAGGCTTTTGATTAGTGACAGTAGTATATTTTATCTGTTTTATTTGCCTGACACAGCCGCCTGACAGAAAACGTCAATACATCATTTTAGTTAATTAATTATGACCTCAAAATATCTACAGTTTGACGGCTTATTAATCATTCCTCATAATAATTTAAAACGCAAGTACAAACATTCATAAACGCAAGTTGTAACAATTTCGGACGCACGTAATAAAATGATCCCAAACTACACAAATTAAAACGCAATATACACGTACTTGAAATCAAAATAACAATATCAAAACTCTAGCACAATTATTGATACTTAGCAACTGATCGCAAACCTGATTTTGAAGTTTTTGTAGGTCGATCGTTGTTCTCCTTTGATCGTCTCTCATATTCGACTCCTGTTAAGTACCATTTTGTTCATTAATTACTTATTGTAAAATGCAACTAATAATTGCACGCAATCAATACTCTTACCATTCGTTATATACATACCTGATTTCTTCTTCGATGGCATTGTATAGTAGATTATTGTGTTTTTTTGGAAGAGATCAATAAAAAAACCCTAATATTAGGTTTGTTTTGTAGATGGTGGACGGTTTTCGAAGTTGGTTAGTTATTTTAGAAACTACTATGTCAATTGAATGAGATTTGTAAGTTGCCCGTTTTTTTATTTTCGTCCAATTACTAACATGCCCTTATTCATGTTTTCAATAAATTTAATGACGCGTGGTTTTTTTACGATCGGGCCCTTAATTATCTACTTTAATCGTCGGCTGGAATTACTTCTTATCCTTCTTACGCGAAAGCCCTTTTTACATTAGCCTCACGGCTAAACTTAACTACCCAGAACCGTAAGTTTTATAAAATCATCAGAGTTTAACAATTCATATGTATGCCAATTATATATAACATAAGATAAAATTTTTCCAAATTATAATATTTGCCAAAAGATGATAAAATCAAGGGCGAAACATTAGAAGGGCACGAGGATGCCCCGGCCTCACCGTTTTTTTGGTTAAGTAGTATAAATTTCCTTATTATTGAGACCGGGCCCCACCGATTTATAAAAAAGAAATGGGTCTCTAACTTTTAGTCCTTACCATCTAATTACCATCTAAAAGTTTAAGCTTCATCACATCATAAAACAACAATTATCCAATTGGTGAGAATCTTTTTTAAGGTGGAACTGAATTTGCACATAAGTCGGAATGGTTTCCTTTTCTATTTAATTAGTATTCATAGTTTTTTTTTTTTTTAATCTTATTCTTCTCTTTCTCTGCGACGTTTTATGCATTAAAAAGAATACCAAAGCTTACATTCATCAATATTATTCTGTGTAAATCTTCTTGAATTTGATCTATCTTTACAAATGGATCCAAACCCTAAAAACTTCCCTATCCTCTCCTACGTAATGACCAGGCTCCCGACCATGAAACGCCCATCCACACAGCCAGATTTCGACATCGAACAACCGCCAACCGCGCCTCATTCGCCTTCCAAACCCATGTCAAAACCAGAACCATATTTCGAACTCACTGAACGTATGCCTCATTTAACGGATCCTGACATTTTGGCTTCCATGCATGCAGCCGTGCAGACGTGTCACAAACAAGATCATTGCTCAAGACTCTCGGTGAGCGTCCAGATCACGAAGCGGTCGACAACGCGAAGGCAAGGCTTGCGGAGATCGATACAATGTTATCAAACCAGTTGGACGAGATCTCGTTATCTGATAAGATGGATCCTGAACATGAGAAGCAAAAGAAGGCGTTTGAGAGGGAGAAACAAACGCATAAGGCTTTGATCTCCTTGGATGAGATGCATGAGTCGTATGATAAGTTGTTGTGTGATGCTGAGAAGAGGCTTGAGAGGATTTACGAGTCGGCTAAGGTGGGAGGAAGGAAATCGGTTAACGAAGGTGAAGGTGTGGTGGTTAGGGATGATGTTAAGGATGAGGTTGTTGCGATTTGACGGATGCAATGTCGAATGGGACTCAAAAGATTGATTTATCGGAGAGGCGATTGCCGTTTTTACCTGAAGCGTTTGGGAAGATTCGCACGTTGGTTTACCTTAATCTATCGTCTAATCAGCTCGAGGTTAGTATATAATTTTTTGTTCGGATTTGTTGATGATTTATTTTAGGGAGCGGCTAAACATACACCCTAACCAACCTCCAAATTGATATGATGTGATTTGATGGTATACGGGTCATATAAGGCAATGTGTGTTATGGTATACGTTGGTATACAACCTTAGTTTTTAGTTTTCGCCCCAACCTATGTAGTATATGAGGGTACCGGTGTAGCTGATGGTATGACTGATGTGACAAGGGGTACACGTATAGCACTACACTTCATTTTAATATTTGTTGTCGGGCTCATATGATCTTATGATGAAAACTTAAACTAATATCAACAATCGAAATTGAGTTAACAAATGTAGAAAAAAAAAACTTATTAATATTCCATGTTATAAGATTGCTAATTTCATACACAGAGATTCATATATAATCTTGTGGTTTTAGTCCTTTAATTGATTACTATCAAGGTTAGCTAGCAAACTATCAAGGTCTAACTACGTTTAGATTAAACGGAAGCTGTAAATTTGTGCATGAATCATGATAATGTACTTTTTAAGTGATTAGGATATCTTATCAAATACGACTTTGTGTACTAAAGTTATTAATATATAGGGAAAATCACGAAAATAGCCGTTGACCAAAGGGTTTTTACCAAACTAGCCAGTGGAACCGTCTCTGTGAGACCCTTCCCCTTTCCCGAGGCACCTTAACCGATTCCCATGACCTTGGAGAAAAGAGCCACTAACATGTGGCCACGTGTCCCAAAATCCTCTCTAGCTCTTGGAGGTGGCTCCCAGGTTCTGAGACCCTCAAAGACGCTTCCTTAAAGCTGCACATTCTCTTCTTGTCCCTCTCTACTCTCTCTCCTCTCTCTTTCTCTCTCTCCTCTCCACGTACCCATCATTCAGTTTCTCATTTTCTCTCCACGTACTAATTGAATATCGCATCTGATATTAACAAAGCCAATTATATGATGATAATTAGTACTTGGCATGTGAGTGACTTGCATCTATATATTTTTAATAGCATACAGAGACAACAAATTAAGAAGTGATTCAAATTTCAATATGATAAAAAGCTACACCGGAGAAGACGACGAAGTCCGTTTAATCATCTCATGTCTCCACAACCGAGTCACTCGACTCGTATCGGAAACCTGCAACTCTTATTAATGAAGATACGAAAGCCCCGGTTACCTGCAACTCGCAGTCACCATCGTCTCCGGCGACGCCTCCTCTGTTAAACGCAACCATAACCATGTTAAACGCAACCATAAACCATGTTTAAACGCAACCACAATATGTTAAACGCAACCATAAACCATGTTTAAACGCAACCACAATTTTTTAAACGCAACCACAATTTTTTAAACGCAACCACCCGTCTTCTTAAACACTACAGATCGGAAACCTGCAACTCGGTGAGTCTGGCAATAGCGGTGGTGGTTTTCATCTCGCCGGTTGATGCATCTCGCCGGAGACGCGGTGGTTGACGGTGGTTTTGGGTGGTGGGGGAAGCGGTGAGTTGCTTGTTGAAACTTGAAAGTGTTTTGTGTGTATATATAACCTGCAATCATTTAGTTATTATATAATATGTTTTGTGTGTTCTGTTTCATTTCGAAAGAGAGAGGAGAGAGAGAGAGGGTAGAGAGGGACAAGAGAGATAGGTGCAGAGAGAGGTGCAGCTTTATTTGACTTTTTTATTATTTTTTGAACATGTGTCGTGCTGTGGTTGGTTAAAACGGAAGACGTCTTGGAAATCGTCAGAACCCCTGGTAGCCACCTCCAAGACACAAGAGGTGGCTATTTTGGTAAAAGCTATTTGGTCAACGGCTATTTTCGTGATTTTCCCTAATATATATATAAAAATAAAGTCTAATTCCGGACCAATAGGATGGATAGTGTGGTTTGAAGCCCCTAAGGGCTCCATTGAGCCACGTCAATGCCATATAAACAAAGAATCAATTTAATTACCAAGAAATAGAATAATGTCTCTTTAATTAAAAAAAGAGAAAAGAGGAAAAAGAAAAAAGTTTATTGGTTGATGTAAAGGGGGGCCCGCCAGATCAGCCATTAGCGCTCGTTATTGTGACTTTCAATTGGTAAATGACGTCCCCCCTCCCCAATGGCGCCCGGAAAATAAAGGAGGGACGCCATTTTGGATGAAGTGACTGAGGTGGAGAGGCGTTATCCCTCTGCACCGTCCAACCTTAGAGCTTACTTTTTACGTATATCAAAAGTGAAAGAAAATTCTAAAAAGATGGGAGATGCAACCAAATGTTAAACTATATGCTTTTATTTTGGTTTCTTCCATTTGAACCCCTCTCTAAACTTGAAAAACTTTGTCTGTTTTCCTATTTTTCTTCATGACCGACATCTTCGATCATCATACTCGAATCTAATGTATTACGCCTTCTGCATACATCAATGATTTTATTCGATTTCCTTATGGCCTCCTGCCTAAATCGAATTGGGGTGTAGATCGCTGGTTGTTCTTCGCATACTTCTGCAACGTTATACTTTGTTTCTGGCTTCTTCCTTTTAAGCGATAATTTTCTGCCTTCGATTGATCCTCCTTATTAAATTTTGATCGCCTTGTAACCGTTTGGTTTTATCATGTTCGGATTGCTTCTTTCGTTCCATGAATGATCTCTCTGGTCATTAAATCTATTGTATCTTCTTCTCGCCTCCTGCGTAAGATACCGGAACACGATGGTGACACACACACCCAACCTTGCAAAAAAAACATAATCTTCCTTCTGAATCGGTTTTAATCTTTCTGTTCTTCTTTTGTTTCTGCCCGAAACAGGATCGTTTCCTGTGATCCTTCCATGCTCTGTTTTCGGATCTTTCTTTTTCTTCATAGGCGATGACTTGTTTGGACTGCAATTGATTGATACATGTTAGCCATACGCTATGATACCATGTTGAGGCCCCTTCGATCTTGGATCAATCATGGATTAACATCAAATATGATAGGAGTATGCATCAGAATTGATGCAGCAGGGACTCACGCTTTATGAACAAAGGATGGGGAGAGTTTGATATACACACAAACTATAATATTTTTTCCCACATATTATACCCTTTACAATGAATGTTATTTAACTGCTGAAACTAACCGACACAACTAACATTAACCGACATAACTGTTGATGTTTGGCACCTTTTCAGCCTGCTTTGACTTTTACGGTTGACCTTTGATAACATAAGTTTGATTATTAATTTCTTGATTAAATGATTCTAACAGTGATAAACGATCTTCGTTTTGACCATTTTTATATGCACTACCGATTCAGGGTTGTTTTTGGTTTGTGTAACAAACTAATGAACATCATGTCTATACTTATAGAAACATATATATCAATCATTGGTTAGTTATTAAATTGGTATATTACTAATGAAACAGGTGATTCCTGATTCTGTTGCTGGACTTGAGAATCTTGAGGAACTTAATGTTTCTTCCAACATTTTAGAGTCACTACCAGATTCCATTGGCTGCTTGCTTAAGTTGAAGATTCTTGATGTTTCTAGCAACAAGCTTGATTCCTTGCCTGACACCATTGCTCATTGCAGGTACATCTCTTTTCATTCTTCTCATAACTGATAAATCAGTCCCAAGATATTACGCATTCGAGACTGCTACATCAGCCCCTTGTGCTTTAATCTCTAATGTTTACTTTTTTTAGTGTACTTTAGCTGGTTTTATGTTATAAAATAGTAACAAAAATCTTGTTATGATAGGTCATTGGTAGAACTTGATGCAAGTTTCAATAAGCTAACATACCTCCCCACGAAAATTGGTCATGAGCTAGTGAACTTAAAGAAACTCTCTATCCCGTTAAACAAGGTACGCAACTTCCCAACATCCATCGGCGAAATGGTGTCTCTTGAGTACCTAGATGCACACTTCAACGAACTATGTGGACTACCAAAATCCATTGGAAAACTGTCGAATCTCGAGGTACTAAATTTAGCTAGTAACTTCAGTGATCTTAGAAAACTCCCGGACACAATTGGTGATTTGACAAACCTTAAAGAACTTGATGTAAGCAACAACCAAATCCAAGAACTTCCATTGACTTTGGTAGACTTGACAAGTTGACCAAACTCAATGTTGATCAGAACCCATTGGTGATCCCTCCAAAAGAAATAGTGGAAGAAGGGATTGGGGCCATAAAGGTGTACATGGCTCAAAGGTGGTTCGATATGTTAGTTAACCAAGAGGAAAAAAGTAGGCGCAAAACAAGAAGCGTTGGCTCGAACTAGTTGGTTAAGCCGTAGAACCACTTGGTTGGCTGGTGCGGTTGTTGGTGCGGCTGGGACCCTTTCTTTATTAATGGGGGGAGAACACGATGACCCGTACCTTGATGAGGAACGGTGAGGGTTGGACGCGTTGAGTAACAGGTCAAAATAGGTCGTTTGCGGGTTTTAAATGGGTTGGATTAGCATTTAACATTACTTTTTAGTCCTATAAATAATATGTCAAATGTCATTTTAAAAATTATCTTATATTTAAAAAAAATCTTCTTTTTTCTATAAAATAACTTAAAAGTTTTGATGTATTAATAAGACATTTGACTCTTATTTTAAGCTAAACTTTTTTATTTATTTCACGTATTTATCAAAGAAAAACAAATCAGTGGTCATCATGTAGCCCTAGTTTTGTCATCGTTTAATTGTTGATGAGTAGAATAATCATGGGATTGGCATGTAATTTGCTAAAACTTGATTCCATCATAATAAGATTTTATGTATATTTTATCTTCATTGTTTTTTTTTTCATTGTTGAATTAATATATATATATATATATATATATATATATATATATATATATATATATTTTTGTAAATTATGCTTTGAGTTATAGAACAATCTGTAAAAGTTGGTATCTCTATGTTTCATAATCATCTTGTGCATAATAAATTGGAACAAGCCCATGTGTATGACAAGTTTATGTCTAATTTGGTGGGCACAGGGGCAAATGAAAATTTGTGTTGTGTGTCGTCTGTAGAATTATAAATGGAATTGGGAATATTGAAAAATATCTCTGTGAAATTTCAATTATACTTCTGATTCTAACTAGTATTTTGATCAGCCGCGGGTTGCGGACTTGCAGTGGCATCAAACTTAAAGCAACTCAAATTTATATCGCCTAGTTAAAACGAATTATATTTGATTCGACTCATTTCTGAACAAAGTTTATGTCAAAACGTATACAAACCAAAAACGCACGTAAAGATAAACACGAAAACGTATTATATTGACTCATGTACATAAAATCAAGTACGTTTACAAAGTTTTTAGAAAGCTGAGTATAAGTGTGAATGCTAGAAATTGAGGGGTTGAGGTACACAAGACAAAATTAGAAAAAATAAATAAAAAGAAGAAAAAACTATCAATAATTGTTATTATAATATAATTCCGTTGAAATCCAAGAAGCAAACGGAGCTCGGCCTGGGTCGATTGAAAGCAATGAAAATGAAACTGATATATACTGGCAACTGGTCCATCCTTTTAAAAGACTTATTTTTCTATTAACGGAACAAAAATAAAGACTAAAATAACTAAGGACATGGAACCTGGTCACGTGACTATGGACATGGAACCTGGTCCTTCAGGAGGTGTGGTTGGGGATATATCCCTCTTAGAAAAGGTTTTCTCACTGCCCATTCAAACTGTCAAGAGCATGCCCCCAAGCTGTCGATTGGCGTTTGTCCAGGCCTTGAGGGTGCCTTACGCAAAGTGGTGGCTTCACCAGGCTCCGTAGAAAGTTTGGGTCAAACTGCTCTTATTGCCTCGATGTACCCTACGGGTGGTCAAACCGTCCACTAGGCAGGAACGGAGGTCTGGGAATAGGAAATCAATGCAGTGTTGCAGCATCCTGCAATCGCTTTCTCTGTGGAAAGACGGTTTTGGGTTTGCAGATCTCGTTCCTTCTCTCTTCGATTCCGCGGGAGGTGCTTCTTTTATCAAGGAGGAAGTAGTGGGGAGTGAGGCTACTGAAAAGAGCCCCAATGTCAAACAGTGCCTCCGAAAAGTACGGGATGGTCATTTCACAGCCGCTGTCAAAGTGTTGTGCTCTAGTGGGGTTGCTCCTTTTGGGGATTCTACCATGAAAGCCCTCATTGATAAACATCCAGTGTTGCCTCCCCCGTCCTTGCCCTCTAACTCCGACATCATGCCCACGCTTGTGGTGGATGAGGACTGTGTGCTACGATGCATTCGATCTTTCCCTAAAGGGACTTCCTGCGGGAGGAAACGGTTTGAGGGCCCAGCATCTATTGGACGCCATTAGCGGAGAGGGGTCTGTGGCTTCCGCGGGTTTGCTCTCAGCTATTACTGAAGTCGTCAACTTATGGCTGGGGGGGTTGTGTCCCAGGGTGCTTGCTGAATTTATTGCCTCGGCCCCCCTTACCCCTCTTTTGAAACCTGATAACGGGATCCGACCCATTGCAATAGGGGATATTTGGCGCAGACTGGTATCTAAAGTGGCAATGAGAAAGGTTGGTAAGGAAATGGCTAAGTATTTAGGGGACTTCCAATTTGGGGTGGGGACTCCTAATGGGGCAGCGGCGGTGCTCCACAGTGCTAACAGGTTCCTTAACTCCTTCCATGAAGACGGGTCTTTAGCTATGCTCACTGTGGATTTTTCAAACGCGTTCAACATGATAGACCGCACTGCCCTTCTCCGAGAAGTTCTTCAGCACTACCCGCCTATCTATTTGTGGGTCCAGTTCTTATATGCCCAGCCAGCTAGGTTGTATGTTGGTAATGATTGTATCGGGGCCACTACGGGGGTTCAGCAAGGGGACCCTTTAGGGTCCCCTCCTTTTCGCCTTGGCATTACACCCTATGGTTCTCCGGGTGCAAGAAAATTGTAACCTCCCCTTTCATGCGTGGTACCTTGATGATGGGACAATTATAGGTGATGCCATCGAGGTTGCGAATGCCTTAGACATCATCCGGAAGGAGGGACCATCCCTGGGGCTTCAACTGAATATTAAGAAAACTGAGGTGTTTTGGCCGTCCTGTAATGGGGTGAAACGTAGGGACGGGCTTTTCCCCAGTGGGATTGGTAGGCCAGAAAAAGGGGTGAAACTCCTTGGAGAGGCTATTAGTCGGGACTCTTACTTTATACGGAAATTGGCAGAGCAGAGAGCCTCGCGTGCGGTTGACCTTATGAAACTTTTGCCCTGCCTTAGGGATCCCCAGAGTGAACTCCTCTTGCTCAGATCTTGTATGGGGGTCGCTAAGTTGCTTTTTGGTTTGCGAACCTGCCAACCCACCATGATGGATGAAGCGGTATCATGTTTTGACAAAGGTCTGCGGGAAGCCATCGAAGACATAGTGGTATGCGGGGGTCCGTTCTTTGATGACCTACAGTGGCGAATGGCATCATTACCGATGCGTTTGGGAGGATTAGGGCTCCTCTCAGCAAAAGATGTTGGGGTGTATGCTTTTGTGGCATCACGAGCTCAGTCTTGGAATCTCCAAGACCACATCTTAAGGAATAGTGGGGTTGTCGACATGGACTTGGACTACGTACAGGCCCTCGAAAGGATAAATGACTTTCTCCCAGGTTTTGATATTGGCGGTTTTTCTAATAAGGACACCCCCCCCCCCCCCCCCAAAGCCTCAGAAAACTTTGGCGAATGCCCTCTTTGGCAAAATCGCACAGAGCCTGGGTGAAACTTTTGATCTGTCCCCCCGCCAAAAGGCAGTTATTGAATGCTTGCAAAGCCCCATGCCCAAGATTTCCTGAATGTTATCCCAATCGAAGGTTTGGGCCAAACCATGTCTAGGGTTGAATACAGGGCAATTCTTAAATATCGTTTGATGATCCCCATGTACCATGAAGATGAAGTCTGTCCGATTTGCCGCAAGGCATGCTTGGACGAATACGGGGAACACGCGGTTCATTGTAAGGAGTTGCCTGGTTTCAAATATAGGCATGACTGGGTCCGGGACGTTCTTTGGGACATTTTAAGAAGGGCTGGGATCTCAGCCAAGAGGGAGGCTCCGTGAATTTCCTCTCGGACCCCGCTGACGGGAGATCCACCCTACGTCCAGCAGACCTGCTTGTCTTTGGGTGGGCCGGGGGGAACACGCTTGCGTCGATCTAACAGGTGTATCTCCTCTGGTTGGTTTGAGGGATAGTGGTTTTTTAGCAGGGCAAGCTGTGCGGAAAGCAGAGGCGAAGAAAGTTGAGAAGCATGCTAAAGCCTGCGAGGAGAACCAACACGTATTTGTTCCCCTGGCATTTGATACCTTTGGCTCGTTGGCGCCGGAAGCCATCTGTTTCCTGACTAGAGTCCAACGGGTTATTCATAGCAGTGCCTCGACTCCGGGGGGGACAGGGGTTCGTTTTTAGTAGGTTAGGATTTGCTATCCAGAAAGGGGTGGCGGCGCAGCTTGTTGCCCGCCTGCCCGCTATCTTAATGTAATTGGTCGCGTTTATGCGTTTATGAATCTAAAAAATTACTAAGGCTTAGGGGTGTGGGATCGGTGAGGTGATGCGGACACCGTCCCCGTCGGGGAATACAAACCCCCCCCCCCCCCCTCCCTTGTTCGGTGCCAAGGGGGAATCCTCCTCATCCCATTTATCGAGAACAATTTGAACGTTGGCCATTCGAACGTTGGTATATTTGGCCGTTTATAAAAAACACGTTATATATATGTGTGTGTGTGTGAGGTTCCTGTACAAAGACCATATTTCATTAGAAGTGTGAGAATGATTAAAAATTGATATGTAGGCATCATTTTTTGAACTTACTCATGTTGTTTTAGATTGTTTTGCCTAGAAAAACTCCAAACATAACAACTAAAAACAGAAAACAATGTATTTTAGGCTTAAAACTTAAAACACCATGCTAAGAACATTAAGTAGTGTGTTTTAGCTGTTTTTTAAATTTAATGACTATATAATACATTTTATTGTGTTTTAGATTGTTGTGTTTGGTGTTTTTCAAGTTAAAACAACTTAAAACATCATTCCTAAATCCGAAAAATGATGCCTACATGCCAATTTTTAATCCTTCTCACACTTCTCACGAAATATATATATATAACTTTCAATTTCAAACCATACCACAACCAATTTCCTTTTCCACACAACCTTACACCCTATACTTTATAAAACTTAAACTCTAAATTTTATAAAACCACACAACTTTTCCATCATTTTCACCTCTATATTTTTATACAATCATGAACTATATAAGCGTCACTTTCGAATGAGTCACCGATTGTTCCAACGAATTGCCAATGACTTGGCTAATTATGATGAGTTTTTCACACTACGATATGATGATAGAGGAAAAAGAGGTTTTACGACGCTAAAAAAATGCACTTCTGCAATTCATCAATTGGTGTACGGGAATTGTAGTGATTCATGGATACACTTCTGCAATTCGTCGCTTTTGGATTTTTTTTAATTTCTATTTATTTTTTTTAATGAAAAAAATATTAATGAAATATAAAATCTATAAATAAATAAAAATGAAAAATAATAAAAAAAAAAAGGAAGGGGAATGGGGAACCATTTTCCTTGAAAGGGGAGCGGAAGGAGGAAATGACGTGGCGCTAATGTGGACAAGGGGGGAAGGAGGAAGTGGGAACCACACCCTATAGCCTAAGATAAGTGATAGCTCCAAACTAAACCTTTATATTCAAATAAAATATGTCACTATAATATTCAAAACTTTTGGACATGAACTGAATATTAGGTAATTATTTAGGGCTGAGTTTGATAGTTATTCTATCTTTATGAACTAAATTTGACTACGGTCAAAGTTGGCTCCCATAATTAGACAAAAATATATTGTACTAAAAAGACTCGAATCATATCTACATGTGACTATTTTAACACTTAGAAATTTGTAAACTATTTAAATTTAAAATTAAATGTTGTTCTTATATAGCCCTATCCATCATCAACAAGTCAACCATTATCATTCTATTCATTTCCATTTCCATTTCCATCCAATTCCACCATACAAGAATCTAATGATAGCCCCAGGAACCACCATATCATTCTTGTTCTGTTTAATCTCCTCCTTGTGCATCTTTTTGTCTTGTAACGATGACCATAGCGGATCATGGTGGCTCTCAGTTTACATTCCGGTTGCGAGTGTTTTGTTTATGGGACTATTGGTGGTTATGGCAAGAGTCACCATGGTGACACTGATAACGGTGTTGGTTATGCTTGCTTGCGCGGGGAAGAGGCGCTGCGTGTTGGTTAAGGAAGGGAGGAAGATTAGTAGTGAAGTTGTCATTCATTTGTTTAAGGTTGTGATCAAAGAGAGAAGCATAGTGGTTTTTGCATGTGGTGCATTTGTAACATCAATGGCCATAATATGGGCTTCTTAGATAAAAATAAATCATTAAATCCCATTTTATTTGTCTATTATTTGTTATTAATTGTATATCAATTTTCAACTTTAGCACACTTGGTTGTAATTCACTCATCATCATACTCAGTTAATCCCACCTATAGCAAAGCTAAGGTTTCACTAGTTTTCAATATTTTTTTTTTTGTGTATGATGTAATCTTTTTATTTATTCAGGCAGGGTGTATGAGCATCATGCAACCATCTTCAGCCAAACGAAACGATTGCCAAAACACTGTCTTGCTCAACAGCACTCGAAAAGGGTTACAAAGATAACGAACAAATCCGTCCTATTGTCCACGATTAAACTCAACTATGCGAACAAATCAGAAAATATCATAACCATTTGTGTTAACACGTATAGAGTATCTGTCTGTATGTACAAACATACACTTAAAAAAATACAAAACCTTTGAGAAATTTGTAACTACATGTAGACGTATGACATGTTCGACGGCTAAAAAGTATATATATACTTCAAAAGAACATTAGATGTCTATATATTTCTATGGATGTCCTTAAAATGGATAAAATACCTTACATCTCATGGTCAGATGCCTCAATGATCTCGACTTTACAGATGTTCGCAACTTCTTGGCGGGTTTCTGGAGGAAGTTTTTTCAAGATATCCGAAACAATCAAACCATGTTTCCTTTTTAATTCTTCCAATTCTTTTTGCTGCTCAATTAACAAATTCTCAAGCTTTTTGACAATAACTTCAACTTTATCGTTATCATTATCATCGTCATTGTCAACATCTTCTCTTTCCGGGGAAGTTACTTCTGTTTTTTGTGTGTTTTCTTCAGAGAAAATTGAAGGAACTGGCCTAAATGGAGGAGTAAAACATCCTTTAGGTGAATCACTCCAGTATCTACGACCCGACGGTAATCTTTCAAGGGATAAAAGGGCAGGTGAAGCACAAGATTTAATAGTCAAAGGGGATGTGGACTCGTTTTCTGGGCGGTCAGAGGTGGAGTAAACAGAGGCTGCAGGTTCATTATCTTCTTGATCATCAAAGAAATCTCGTGGGGCCCAATCTGGAATACATGAACTGATTTCTGCATCGATCATTTCTGCAATTGTGGAGACATCTTGATCCGTTAAGTCTAGTTCTTCAACCATTTCACTGGCAACTGCTATTGATGTATCGTTGTCTGTATCGAATGGGAAGTGAATGTTCCGAACATGGCCTGTCATGCAAATGCAAAACATCAAACTTTCAAGATAGATAAATTTATAATAATACATATGAAACCACGGAGGTGTATATTTACTCATGGATGGATCGATTGAGGTTATGTATCATTCTAACGGATCAAAGGGGTAAAAAAATTATGTCATTAGTAATTACCCTTTTCATAATCATGTTTGACACACTAACTATATATAGGTTTTAAACAAAAATCTGGACCAAAAGTGGTTTGTGTAAACCCAATCAAACCCGACCCATTTCAACCCATAACAAAATTCACACGTTTTGACATAGATAAACAGACAACCTGTAGTATCTTCTATTCGTAGTTTTAGGAATACCGTATTCAAGTCTCTCATTTGACCTTTGATTGTGAAATCTCTACCAGTATCCGCAAAAGCTTGACTTTCACCGTTGTCAAGATTATTGGCATCATCATCTGTAAAAAACTCATCAGAAACTTGAGAAAAAATTTATATATGAGAAATAATTTCGGAAATTCGTTGCAGATACTACCTGGGTTTAAATTGGATTGACTTGGTCTATTTACAATATCCCTATGTTCATCATGCAGAAATTGATCCATTAGCAACTCCTTTGCGGATAATCTACCAGAAACGTTAGCAATACATTTCTCTACAAATGATCTGATGTCGGGATCCTTGACTTTTGCTAATGAAGCCGGTTTGACACCCTAAAAAGATTGCAAACAAATGTTTAAAACTTTCTGACTCTTTAGGAAACTAGTAGATAGGATTATTAACAAAACATTTTGGGAAAAGATTAGAAACAAATTAGGTTAAAAGAATGGGTAAATAAGTCATTTACTTTACCCTTATATATTTGTATGAAAAAGGGTATGAAAGTGTCAGAGTAATTCTCCATAACTGATTTTGAACCCTTATATAATCAGATGATTAAAAGCACAAATTGTGCATCGAAACATTATAAACTTACAGGATCTCATAATATTTGAATTACTCTCAAGAGTTGAAAAATGGAGTAATATTCTCTAATTGTTTTTAATTAACAGTTAAACACTTAACTGCATAAACTTGTGTGTAATTTTTTTTTTCCCGGTAAAAGACTTTTGGTGATAATACGACTGCTCTAAAACTGCAGCATTTTCTGATAGGAGTAGGCCCGATTTCAAAAACAACGGTAAAATAAGATAGATCTAAAGCCCGTTTGTGACACAGAAATCACCACACAAACAAGCAATAGGGCGACGATATCCAACCGGAGACATAGATACACCACTACGGTTAGAAAATCGTGCCTAAGAACAACCCAACGCGTCATGGTCGAGCTAGCATAGACAGATTAATTAACCCACATACACGTGAGATAATTATCAAAAAAATTAATTTTTATCATAATTTCACTGTCTCCATTAATCGACTTTAGCGAAATGGAATGAAAGTACTGCTACAAATCTATAAAAAAAACAACTAAATAAAGCATACTAATTAACTACTCAAAACATGGGAGAAAGTTAGAAAACGAACACCGCTACATTACGGTGGACGTGAGTTGTGCATGAGTTTAATTGCATGATCCGTTTCATACACCAATATGGCTATTGGGTATCCAGTCTGACCCGATTGACCCGTGTAACATTTTCCTATCCTAGAATGCCTCAAACCAAATAGAAAATTTTTATCTTCATGTTAATTTAACTTGATTTAAAATTAAATAATTATTTTTACACTTATATATCATGATAGAGGTTGAAAATATTAGATTGTGAGGTTCTTAGTTGTTCAAAGTTCAAACAAGCATACACATATGTAACTTAACTGCAAGTAAGGTATAAACGGTATGGAAATAGTAGAGCAGTTGATTCAAAATTACTTACCGATGTTACTTTCTTGTATATCTGAGCAGCATTGGCGCATTCAGAATAAGGATACTCAAACGTCACCAATTCCAGTAAGCACATTCCAAATGCATATATATCCACAAGTTCATTGTATTCCTCCTCGTAAAGCTCAGGTGCCATAAACTCAGGTGTACCTGAATTTTATATCATAATCATCCTATATCAATATAACCATGAAAAAATCACATTCACAAATCAAAAAGAAGAAAAATACATCACCAGAAAAAGAATAAAACAAAAGCATGTGCTCACCAATGACACTGTGAGCAGAACGCGCCTGGCGAAGAATGGCTGCCAATCCAAGATCCCCAATTTTAACTTCGCCTTGATTCCCATTGACAAAAATATTGTCACATTTCAGATCGCGATGTATAATCGGTGGGTCATGACTATGAAGATACAAAAGTCCCTCCAATATTTGTTTCGACCACTTCTTCAATGCTCTAAGATCTACATGCTTATGTTTTTTACGGTACCTATTAACGTTAATTGCTCTTTCGAAGTCAGATCACCCAATGGCCACAAAAGCCACCGTATAACAAGCAAAAACACACAAGAAACACACTAAACTTACTGTCTTAACGTTCCAGATGTGAAAATCTCGGTAATAAAATTAATATGCTCGTTCTTCGTATCAACCCAAGAATTATAAAACTTAATAATATTTTTATGTTTAAGTGTCTTAAGCAAATGAACTTCCGAGTATAGACGCTCTAGCTCCTCAGGATGCCTTAAGAAATCAGAAACCTTTATCTGATTCCAAGCTACTTCAATCCCTTCCAATTCATCAAATGCTTTGTATCTAAATTCCCAATAATCAAGGAACATAAAACTTATACATTCTAAAATTTAAACTCTACATATCCAATATAACACTAATGCAAAAAAAAAAAAAAGGATACACTTTTTTAAAAGCACCTTTCCCAAGCACTTCTTTATACTGCAAATAATAATCCCAATTTCATCATATCAGCTTAAACACAATAATATCATAATCCAATAAATATTATTCAAATCTTGATAAACTAAACTAAACTAAATAAACTAACCCGACCATAACGACCAGATGGATCAATCTCAACAAACTCAGTATCAGAATCGTCAGGGTCTTGATCTGAAATTGATGATTCCAATGGCATATCTGTATATGATTGTTCTTGGTAAAACCCCAACTGTTTAGTAACAAAAGAAACAGATCATGAACTGGGTTGATGAAGATGAAGTGTGGAAAGATCTAGAAAAGGTTTGAGGAGATGGGGTTACTGAAATTGATGTTCCGTTTTATTTTAAGTTGAGATCAAATCTCAGTTTTTTTTTTTTTTTCTAATAAAAAAAGGTTGTATTTGGAAGTATTATTGAAAGTCAATTTAGGGAATTTAGGTGTGAAAGATTGGGAGTGAAATCGTGAATTGCAAGAATAGGTCCTCAAGTCTTCAACTATGTCTCAATATGCATATTTCGGCATTTTGGTGAAAAAAAAAAACGTTTTGAAACCCGGACCGGATCAGTTGGTCGGACTAGGAACTGGACCCTTGGTTTGTCTGGGTTGATGGTTTGGACCGCCTGAACATCGGATCGGTACTTAGGCTGTCGAACTGGAGGTCGGATCAGAAAACCAACCAGTCGGACCGGGTTAAACTGTTTTTTTTTTCTGGGTTTTGTAGGATTTCTTGGCCAGCTCGTTGAACTTTGTTGTAAAGGGGTGACGGTTTTCTCTCCATTCAATGTTTGGATTATTGGATTTTATTACTCCCAACTATATGGTATTGGCCACTGTCACTCCCAACTATCACTTTGACTCCTACCACTCCTAACTTAACACTTTGTTTTGTTGTATCACTCCGAGGGTACTTGACACGTCAGTTCCACGTCAGATCCGGAGTGACACAACAAACTAGGTTTTGAACAATAATACATAATATCTTGCAGGTTTTCATTATTCTATGTAACTAGTTGTTTAATGAGTGATCGATATTCACCTTTGGCAAAGAAGATAAAAAGGTTTGATTAGAAAAAAAAAGTGAGGAGGGCCAAGCTCAAGAAACAATAAGACTATAAGGAGTGGGGGGATGAAGCGCCATGTGGCACGTGTGGGGACTACGTGTGAAAAGTGAAAATTGTGGGGAGCAGAATGAGGGTGAAGAGAATAATATTATATTGTGTTAAAGTTAAAAAAAATCGGTCAATCACTCTTCTCCACGTGGCTTCCTCCTCCCCCCACGCCCATGGATTCTTCCCCGCTCTCTTCCACGCCACCAAGGGGCGGTGTTCCCGCCCGTAAACCTCTTCCACGCCGGTTTCCCCGCCCACTCCGTTTGCTCTAAGCACCATGTGGAACAATCCATATGTATTTAGGTGGAAAAAAGGTTCCATAACATGTGTGCGTTCCCAAATTATGGGGCACAATGAATTTTGGGGCAATGTTAATTAGGTTTATTCTCTATCGGCAAGAAGAATTACATGTTGTAGACAAGCAACATGTCTTTGTAGTTTATACCATCGAAAACATATCATTTAATTTTTAAGGTAATCATGTTCTATCATTTAATTATAGAAAGGTTGTTTATGTCTTGGCACAAGCATGTTATTATTGAACTTTGTTGTAAAGGGGTGACGGTTTTCTCCTACATTCAATGTTTGGATTATGGTATTTTATTACTCCCAACTATATGGTATTGGCCGCTGTCACTCCCAACTATCACTTTGACTCCTGCTACTCCCAACTAGGGCTGTTCACGAGCCGAGCCGATCCGAACGAAGCTTTGCTCGTGCTTGGCTCGTTTACAAACTAACCCGAGCGGAGCGGCATATATATTAACAACATATTGCATTGAAAAAAATAAGAGGAAAACCCACAAAACGAAAAAAAGATGGTGGCCAACAAAACCTAACGGATCATCTAAAAGCAATGGTGACATGAGGCACGACACCAAAGCTATGGTGACGAGTTGTGATGATTGGAACTTCGTCTATGGCAGTTCAACGGTGGCATGGTGACGAGCTATGACCACAATGGTAGAACCACGAAATGGTGGCATGAGAAAAGTATATGTATGCATGTGTGTGCATGGATCCCCACTAAGTAGGATGAGAGGGATAAATTGGGGATGCAATGGGCCGATCAAGTGTAGCAATTTTAGTTTTCATACCCGAGTTAAATCATGTCTCAAACCCTTCTCATTACCCACCAAGTATTTGTCGGGTAATTAACCATCAACGTGTCGGATGTACCCAAGTATTAAGTACACCCATTAGTTATTTTTATAAAAAAAATTAGTTTGGGTTTTCAAGTACTATTTTTCTTTAATTTATAACTTTTTATACTTATATTTTTTTAATGACCTGCAATAAATCAAAATATGATGTATTACATACATATAATCACTATAAATAATTGAAAAATCTAAAATAGGTAAATGTTGTGATGTGTAAATCTTAAAAGATAATTTCATATTTCATATCATTCAAATATAAATAATAACATCACAACTTATCCCAAAAGAAATTTATTTTTCCAATTTATAACGCTATCATAATGCAGTGTTTCTAAAAAGGGTTAAGAGAAATAAAATATTTATAAAAAATTTAGGTAAACGGTTCGGGTAAATAAATCCAATTGGTTTCAGGGTTGTTGCAACCCAAGGTGATGATTTCCTTTGGTTCGCACAACCAAAATCTTATTCTGGGGTCAGCAAGAAAATCAAAAAATAAGAAATTACATAAAGAATTTTGTACGAAAAATATGAAAACGTCTTTTGGAGTCGACAGAATTGCACGTATGGAAATTCAAAAATAACACTCCATATGAGATTTCCAAAAATATCAATTAAAATTCGACCCTGAGGAATCGAATTATTAATATATAGTTTTTGGTAGTTGGGTCGGATATCACCTAATCACATACATGTCCGATACCCACGTATTTTTTTCAATCCCAATACCCGACCTAGATGCTTCAGTTTCGGGCATCCCGTCGAGCTTAGGTAGTTTTTTCATCCATAAGATAAATTGAAATTGAATGTCATCACACGAGGTGGGGGGGGGGAGTCGACAACTAACCAATATCTGGTGGCGTAGAGAGAGATAAGAGAGGGGAGAAAAGAAGAAGTCAAGAATCTCAAGGCTCTTATTCCATATAAATATTGAAAACCACATAAGTTATTATGTATTATTAGTCCATTATTTATAGTACAATAAGCATGAATTTGATTATATCATGTCTTTTAACTATAGTAATAAAATAGTAATAGTCCTAAGGAATCTTTTCTTTCTAATACTTTATGCCGTAAAGAATTGTTTTTACCACGTCAAGATACCCAAAGTAGCCAACAAAATTTACATGGCCTCGACAAGAGAATTGTAATCCTAGAAGATTATAAAGAAAGCACTAAAAAAGAAGCCAAAAAAAAGCCTAAGGGAATATGATGCTTCAACATGTGTTTTGTGCAACTTTAAGAACAACAAAATTCTAGCATCATCTATAGGGCAAAATGGGTAGGGGCTGGATAATATGGTTCAAATGGGATCAGACTGAAATATATTGTATTGAAATGGGTGAGTCGTTCTAGTTAAATATTGAAGTTTACAAAAATGAAACACCTTATTACATTTTTGTTCGTTTAAATATTGATGTTTACAAAAATGAAACACCTTACACATGTTTCATCATAAATATCCAATTTTCCACTTTCAATTTAGCCAATGATTTCAATTTTTAACCGTTTCACCCATTGGAGATTGCACATAACCCATTTATAGGTAAATGGGTGAAAAATATCACCTCTAGATACACACCTTTTATTCTCAAATCTCATTCACTTCCTATAGTTACATATCTTATCAAATAAGAAGTAATTTACGTCATATAACTTAGTTCTACAAACCACATACCGGTAAGTACATCAGAGGTGGCTATTCATACGTGTTTACTTGTTATTGCGTCGATTTGGATTGTATTTTATCTCAAGCGGGCTGAATAAACGAATAAAACTAAAAGAAAATAAGTTAAATGAGTCGAAAGTTACAGAGTGTCTCCTAATGTAATATTTAATATTTTTTTAATCATAACATCATCATTAGGTGCTTTTTCCATAATAATAGACAATACAAGTTTTCTCAGGAAACCAAGCCCACCATTTTGACCTGTTCTAAAGATGACAAGTCCTGCCCAAACTACTTTGTGGTGTGTTACTTGGGCTAGGGTAGGACGTAAAAGGAAAATGATCAAGCACGGTGAAAGTGACCCAATCTTTCTAAAGATGATCGGTTTTGCCCAAACTCCTTTGTGTCGATACATTCCTTTTTTTTAAAGATACATTTCATAAACAACAAACCACCACCCGAAAAAAACGGGAGGCAACAACAAACTGTAAGACCAATCCCAACTAAATGGAACTTATCTTGATATTAATATTAATTTATGGGACTAAGTTAAACATAACCCTTATAAATCCTAGATTTAGAGGGTATTTGGGATTGCGTTTTGAATATGATTTTTAGATTATTGCGTTTTGAAAACGCCGATAATCGTTTTTTAGTGTTTGGATTGCGTTTTGAAAACACACATAATCAGTTTTTTAGGCTACCAAAACGCAATAATCTATAAGCAGCTCCACCCCTGCTTTTCCAAAACGCATAATCTGTTTTGAATAATCAATCCCAAACACCCTCTTAATATATCACGTAACTTAAGTGCTTTACAAAATGACCATTTTGAAATAACAAGGTGGTTTCACCCTTCTTAAATGTTGCTAAGGACGCCATGTTCAGGTTTGTTAACCAAGACATTTATGTTATCATCAAAATTTTCAAAGTTTATGCGAAAGCGTTATAGAGATTGCGTACGGTTCTTCAAAGGCATGCTTGATCATTGCTCGGGCTAAACGGAGCGTTACCTAAGGACAAACATAAGAAATAAAAAACAAAGCAAAAAAACAATCAAGAACACCCGTCGTAGCTTACGGCTCAACAGCCGTAAGCTACGGCTCATGGTTATTTGTTGTTTTTGGTCACCGTAGCCTACGGCTTATCAGCCGTAGGTTACGGCTTGTTGTTCTGCTCTGGATTGATGTTTAGGCTGTAGCTTATGGCCTTGGGCCGTAAGTTATGGTCTGTAGCCGCTGAAATGTTTCCTTTGCTTGACCAACATGTCCCTTTTGTCACCTTTGAGTACGATATGCGAATAACAAGTCTAGGGGAGTTAAAACTAGACCCGCTTACCTCGTTTACGATACAATGGATCCCAATAGCCTATCCTTTACCTGGATTCAACATTAAAGCTCCAATAACACAATCAAACACACACTATGATCCCAGATAATTATCAACACACATATTAATTGTGGCTTAAAACCATTATTAACCGAGGTATTCGGGGCTTGAAAACGACTGATTAAGCCCCGTTTATGTGTGTCTTTAATGAGCTACGATCATTTAATTTGGTCCTAGCATACCTCCAATTTCATGGACTTAAATTACTCATTCCACCCGTTTAGGCTCCTAGCGAGTTCACATAAGTTCCAAGTTAACATCTAAGACTTTCTGTCTTTTAAATTAATTCGGTTGAATATTCTTGGTCAACGTCAATCCTCCAACTAAGGATGGGGTTGCCAATACTCATCACATCGCTTAATCACAACGAATGACCCGTTTGACTATTCTTGGTCAACCTCAATCCTCTAACTAAGGATGGGGTTACTAATACTCAACAAATCGCCTAATCACAACGAATGACCCGTTTAACTATTCTTGGTCAACCTCAATCCTCCAACTAAGGAAGGGGTTGCCAATACTCGTCAAGGTCATTCATTTGTTTGTTTTACAATAACAAAACACCAATACCACTAGTTAACAATTAATTATGGACGATTTCCAAATCTAACATACAACTTAGCAATCTTAGTCTTAGGATGTCTTATTTACCAAAAGTCCAAGATCATGTCAAATAACCTATTTGGATTTCTTGGTGCACCCTAACCTTCAACTAAGGTCATGCCTCACCAATTGCAATTTTTATCATGCATCCACCTTCAAATAAGGTGACTGCAAGTCTATTTAAAACCTAGTGTAGACACAATTGTATAGTCTTCTAAGCTACTACCGAGCCTACCTTAAAATTGTACAACTTACCAAGCTTAAGTCATAAAATGACTTACGCATATGACCCGTTTGACTTTCTTTGCTTAATCTAATTTGCATCCCTCTCAGCCAGGATGGTTGCAAATCATCACAACTCAATATAAACGTAAGTTATTCAATGACTCAGTATGGACATGCTCATATGCATAAGTACAATTCATCTATTTTAAGTCATAAGATGACTTACCTTAAAGCGCGTCCCTTTTTGCTCAATTACCTTGGCATCTTGACCTCCCGGAGTTCCAATCGAAACATCTTATGATGAATAGCACTCTAGATGATCAAGAATTTCACCATGCAATGGAAATGGGCCATGGAGTCAAGGCTGAATTGAAGTTAGGTTCTTGAGTGTGTGTTCCTTTGTTGGTGTAGAAACAATCTGCATATGTTGACATATGCTCTTTGTTTTTTATCACCCCTTGTTTCAAGTGTTATGTGTTAACACAATTAGCCTCTCTAGTCACAAGATTAGTTAGTAACTTAAATTACTAATTTGATTAGTGCCACAGGCCTACATTATCTATGTAACCGCTTAGAAATTTCGCAAGGTTACGTTTCTAAGTTTCATGTAACTCTCGTTAACAGCACATACTCGGTTAATATGCGGTTGGTCGCAACTTAGGCTACTTAGGCCACTTAACTCGATTTTGTTGTTAATCCTTAATCCCGCGTATTAGCTTAGTTATGCGAAACGGAGTTTCGGGGTGTTACACAAACCAACTACATCTAGGGGTGAGCATTTCGTGGTTCGGACCCACAGGAACCTTGGGCCCGACCCGCGAGAACCTTGGACCCGAACCTTTTTAAATATATGGGTCGATTTCCGTAACTAGATTTATATGAATTATCGGTTCCGGGTCGGTCGGTTCCAAACCCACGGTTCTAATATAAGAACACAAGAACCGTTTTCATTTTAATTAAATAAATAAAAAATAATCTTTTTTAGTCTTTTCACTCTTCGTTTTTATGTATTATTGTAATCGATTTCCTGTAAGGTTAATACAATATTAAAAATATTATTTATAAGAATAACAATGTATTTTCTTGAAATATTTTTCGGCTTGATGTATATGTATAGATGTGATGTGATATATTATATAATATATATTATATCCAAATTTAAAGTAAATATTTATGTATGTCGCTCTAATGTGTGTGTATTTATTATGTAGAGTAAAGATCAAATACATATAGTTTTTTTGTAAGAACTGTGAGAATCAAAGGGGGTAAAAAAATTTTTTTTTTTTTTTTAGAATTTTTTTTTCCCATGTGCTTAAACATTCTTTCTAGATGAATAATACAAAAAAAAATTTTAAAAAAAAATTTTTTTTAGTGTAATTACGTCATTAAGGTAAATACATTAGTTTACACTAGAGTAATTATGTAATTACTCTACACGTAATTACTCTACACCAAATTTTTTTTTTTTTTTTTTTTTTTTAGTTTTCAATACTATAATACATGTTTAACAATATGGGGAAAAAAAAATTTGAAAAAAAAATTAAAAAAAAATACCCTCCTTTGATTCTTACAGTTCTTACCAAAAAAGTTATTTGTACCGGATCTTTCCCCTTATTATGTATACGTGACAGATTCACATAATGTTTCGAGTAATGAGAATGACAAAAATTGTTACAAAAACATAAGTCGAGAAACGAAAAGTGACTTAAAAAAACCTCTTGGGCTATTGTTAGAACCATATGGAGGAATTCTTTTATGAGCATGGTAAAAGAATAGGAATATGTAATCCTCTAAAAGTGGTTATTACATTAAAAGGTTCTAGAGGGTCAGGCCCTTTACCCGACCCATCAGAACCTTTAGGACCCGAAACCACATAGCCTTTTAAGGTTCGGTTCATGGTTCCTAATTTCAACAATAAAAGGGTATACGGTTCTGGTGGGTCGGGTCGGGTCGGGTCACTTCCGGACCCTTTGCACAGCCCTAACATCAACGCAAATTTACACCAATTTGACCAAGATAGCGACTTAGCAAAGTTCTATTCCTAACCCAAAGGAAACCAACCGATTTAACTTCACTGATGAAATCTTCCATTCTCACCATTTTGTCTTCAAACTTGAGCCATTCCTAGCACGCCAAATACCCCAACAACCAATAATAATGATGCCATGAATAATCTTTTTTTCCTTCCCCTTGAGTACAAAATGATGGTGGAATTCCAGCAAGTCTCTAGTGGAAAAAAAAACCAAGAACCCCACACCAAGAAGTAACATGCTGCCACAGTATCGAAGCGAACACGCACGAAGTGAAAAAACGATCATCAGTCTCATCTGCGCACTTGCATAACGAACAAACCACCTCATGAATCGGTATACCTCTATTTCTCAAGGCCACAGTAGTGGTAATTCTTCCCATTTCATCTTGCCACGCAAAAATATTAAATTTGAGTGGAACCCATTTGCACCAATCCAAAACAAAATGCGATCCAGCCTCTGTTTCCGACTGCAGCAGCCACTTCACAAAACCCATGAAAAAATCACCATCTCCCGACCCATCCCACTGCCAAACATCCTGTTGCTAGACAACCTAACCGACTGCAGCATATTGACCAGGTTATTTAACTCGAGCAGCTCCCCCACTGAACTCGTCGTTCTACTCCAATCCCAATAGTGGCCCAAATTCTCCCCACTGCGCTGGACCCGATCCTTGACCCTGCATCTCTTCCTCCTATAGAATTTGGTTCTGATTTGAACCGCCAACCAGGGGCGGGCCTAGCATGAAGCTACGTGTCGCGTCCATTGCTACTCAACTTTGCGCGCATAGTGGAAAATTTATGTTTTTTACGATATTTGGAAAACGTTACTACTAAAATGAAAAACGTTACTACTGAAATTAATTTCTAGATCCGCCACTGCCGCCAACCCCTCTTGGACAGCAAAGAGATGTTCATAAAATCAAGTTTCCATAACTTAGCACAGATACTTTGATGTTTCAATTTGGTCTCGGCCCAAATGTAAACATTGGTAACAGCAAAGTATTTTGGAGTCGGGGTGGAGACGAACAAAACTGAAATGTGTCTAATATTTCTCGTTGTAAAAAGGTTCTTACAGTTAATTGATCGATGCTTTTTAATTACATATTCTTTATATTAATTATAATCTATCTATATAATAATTGAATACATCTCGGGTCGAATGAAGCCCTTAGAGAGAGCCTGAAGGATCCAGATTTGTATATGGAGCTCCGACTTTTTTCCTATAAATAAAGTTTTGTATTTTTTTTATTTTCTCTATTCTTCCATTACTCTCCAATCTTCCTTAACAATTCTTCCAACCTACATTCCTCATTCTTCTTTTCCATTTTTTCTTTGAGGTCTGTTCTTACATCATTTGCATTTCTGATTTTTAAACTTTTATTCTTTATGTATTCGATTTCCAGTAGTTATGTCTAGAATTATTTGATTATTTGCATTGTTAATGTTTGAATCGAGTATGATTGTATTGTTCTTCGGATGTCTTTGAATTTTCATATGTTCATCATGGTGTTCTTGAGAGTCATATTAAAAGATGTCAACCGAAATAATGTCGGATCTTATTAATTGTGTATTATTCATGATTGATATGTTTGATAAACGTGGTAAAGAATTGAGTGATTATATGCATTGTTAATGTTTGGGCCGATTATAATTGTATTGTTCTTCAGATGTGTGTTAATATTCATATGTTCATCATGGTGTTCTTGAGAGTCATATTATTTGCTTGAAGATTAAAGATTGTTGGATGTTGTTAGTGGTTTGATCTGGTTAGGAAATCCATATGGAGCCGTTATATGCATTGTTAATGTTTGGGCCGATTATAATTGTATTGTTCTTCGAATGTGTGTTAATAATCATATGTTCATCATGGTGTTCTTGAGAGTCATATTATTTGCTTGAAGATTAAAGATTGTTAGGATGTTGTTAGTGGTTTAATCTGCTTAGGAAATCCATATGGAGTCAGGTCATGTTTTATGGTTCGGATCTTATTAATTGTATATTATTCTTGATTGATATGTTTCCTAATTTGTTGCCTGAAAGTTTGGAAAGAAAGTTATTAAGGTTGACTGAGATAATTGTATGGTTTTTGAAAATACTTGAGCGCGAAGGATTTGAATCGATTTATGGGTTAAGGATTATGACAATACTTTCAAAGATTATGACATCGTATTTAAACGAATTATCTTTTCGTATGGTTTTTGAAAATACTTTCACCTGGTAAATACGATGATGAGGAAAACGAAGTTTACATGGAGTCTACCGTGAAGAGTAATAATGTTGATCACAATTAATGACAAGTTTTCTTGATTGCTAATTTGATCGAAAAGAATTGTTCGACTTTATTTCATTTTCATGGTCTTTCACTACACTTATTTGATATCGTCATTTGTTTTAGTTTTCGTATTTTCTTTGGATATGCAAACTTGGTTTAATTTCAATAATGAAATATCATTTTATCTTCTTTTATATATAGATAGATGTTTATACCTTATTATAATATATACTTTTATAGTTTATTAAGTAAAAGAGCTATAAACCAATTCATTACAATAATTGGTTTTCTTTTAAAATTAACATTATCATAATTATTATTAGTATTTATGGTATATTTTTAACAAATGTAAATTAGATGAATCATATCTCAATCATCATTATTTGATTAGCATGTTTATAGTATATTAATTGATGACAAAAATTGTATATAATCTGTCATCAATAACTATACTATAATCATGCTAATCACATAATGATGATTGAGGCGTGATTGATCTAATTTACATTTATTACAAATATACCGTAAATACTAATTATTATCTTTATTTTTATTATTATACAGGAATCAAAAATGTTTATTCGGTCTTATACAACCTAAAATACTTATAACTTTGTAATAACATTTTTAAATCTCCTCATGTATTCGAAATTTAAGCAATTTTTGTAAAAATATAAAGTAAAATAGTAATAAGTATATCGTTAAAAATTTATGTAAATTATATTATATTTATATACAATTTGTAATCCAAATCAACATCACCAACAACATCATCATGCGTTTTTTTAATTATCCGAAATATTTTACATTTAAAATATTTAAAAGATTATAACTTTGTAATCTGAAAACCTATTTTTTAAAATTGATTTACTTGATACTTGGTCAATTATTTCCCAAAATATACTCATTAATAATAGAAAAAATTACACCGTTAGTCCTTATGGTTTCCTCCAAATTTCAATGTAAGGTATTAAGGTTTTATTCTTTCACTTTGAGGTATTAACCTTTTAATTTGTTTCAATGTCAAGTATTAGGGACTAACCTAGTTAAAACTTAACTGAGTTTGAGGGGTATTATGGTCCATTCACCTATATATTCAGTTTTTAAAAAAATTGGGTTGAAACCAGTTCTGAGAGGACTCGAACTCGGGACCTTTGTGTCACAACAAACCGGAGGAACCATCTGATCTGTATAATCAGTTGTTTAAAACTTAGACTTTAATCTTTTTAAACCAACATTACAAAGCCTCTGTTTTTTTTAAAAGAAAAAGGATTGACCGGTTCTGACAAAGGGTCGAACCCGTATTTTCGTGTTGTGAATCGAACGCACAAACCAGCTGGTCTAAGGGAGACCAGTTGGTTGTTTATCTGAAACTTTATAACCAAATCTATTGCTGTCATCTTCTCCAAATTGAACCAACTCCAAACATGCATGAAGGTCTGTTTCTTTTTATTTCTACAGTTTCTTGTTTTTTTATAATTATTATTACATCGTTTGCCTACAGATTCCCAATTGTTATTGCAGTTTCCGTTGATTGTATAATCACGATCAACTAGACCGGTTACTAATGATTACTTAAAATCAACACTGTTCTTGTTTTGCTTTGCTTTGCTTTTTATATTTATATCTCTTTGCAAAATTAATTAGAATAAGGTATAACACAGAACTTTCATCATGAAAAGATATTTTATATCTTTGCAAATCAGTTAGATTTCTGCATTTATGTCTTGTTGTTTGATCTTTGAATGTAACTGAACAATTATTCTTCACTAGGAGACTTAGAAAAGGGGCTGATGATGATGACTCGCCATCTTCCGCAACGACTCCGGCGCTGGTGCTTTCGAATTCGGGGAAGCGGATGGATCAAGCTGGGAAGAAAAAGCATGTGAAACAAGTGAAAAGGGGTGAGAAATTGGGGTATATATATAGAGCTCGATCGTCTCTGATTGTTTTAATTGTTTTGTTTTAGTTATTAAACCAACTGATCATGTAGATCAACTGGTTGGATTGTTAACTTGTACAATGAAGTTGCCAGGTTCGACCCTTGGGTCTGACCGGTTTCTTATTATTTTTAATATATGTATTAATTGGTTAAAAGAAATATACAGGTGAATGGACCATAATACCCCTCAAACTCAGTTAAGTTTTAACTAGGTTAGTCCCTAATACCTGACATTTAAACAAATTAAAAGGTTAATACCTCAAAGTGAAACAATAAAACCTTAATACCTTAGATTGAAATTTGAAGGAAACCATAAGGACTAACGGTGTAATTTTTTTCTTAATAATAACAATAATAACATAACAATAGTTAAAATCTTTTCCTGATTTGAAAAGATTTATGTATCCATTCACTTTTATCCTCTTTCAAGGGTCAATAAATACTAATGAACTCAATCATACAACAATTGTGCTAATTATAATTGTTGTCGACCAATCTACATCAAAGACCAATCTTTTCATTTTTATAC
The DNA here is from genome assembly GCA_030844895.1 of Ambrosia x helenae. Lineage (NCBI taxonomy): Eukaryota > Viridiplantae > Streptophyta > Magnoliopsida > Asterales > Asteraceae > Ambrosia > Ambrosia x helenae. The sequence continues at coordinate 77,726 of JAUTDX010000700.1, read as the reverse complement.
TTGATCTATTTAAAATGACCCCCATTGAAAGAGAAATAAATACTAACGACACCATTCATGCAATAATTGAGGTAATTTTAAGTGTTGTTGACCACTCTACCTCAAAATACCAATCATTCCATATTTATACTTCAACTATCTAATTAGATGAATACAAGTTGACTATAATTATTTTAACAGCATTATCACACTCTCATATTGCAATTACTGTTTTTGTTTTTCGATTACATAGCGTTTTCACTTTTATTAACAGATTCCTACAATATATACGATATTTAAAGAAATAATTAATAATAATAATGTTACTATTTTCATTTAAATATATTTAATAAAATTTAAGACATTTTCTTTATCCAATTCTTATATAAAAAAATAACATTATTACTATAATACAATCTAACTGATCATTGACCCTGACAGAAAAATTTTATCTGATTTTAATTGTTAAGTATTATATTTACACAGTTTAAATAATGACGTTTTGTTGGCGGCATTTTGTAACATGTCAAAAGTTACCTAAAGTGTGTTTATAGTGGGTCCTTTTGGCTACATGTTGAATGGGTCGGTGGTTGATCCTTTTGGTGTCTATTTTTTAATAAAATATAGGAAATTTATATTACAGCATGTGACATTGGACCCATTTTCTTATTAGTTGTTTTTTAGCTATGTAATCGGTTTGAACCAATGGATAGATAACATGTAAAATTTAAGCCACGCATTCAAGTAAATGGGTTAAGGATTGTTTGTTGATTTACTTATCACCGTATCCATATCTTTACAACAACTATATTTTATGTAGAACACAAATATGGAAAACAATGGTGGACATAAATTATTGAAAACGAGCCGCACTCCGAGGATCGTGATGACAATGATAACAACTTCAAAGGTGAAAATCAGCTATCAATGAGCAAGACTTGGAAGATTTTGATTGAAGTAATGAAAATGGACCATTGGTTGAAGTTCGTTAAGCCCCAACTAAATGATAAGCGTTCTATGCTTAAGCTTAGTTATGATTAGAATATAAATATTACCCAAATGATGTAATGTGTGATATTGTGTTAGTATGCTATGTAGTTTGTAGTTGTCTAAATGTTTAAATATACCACTTAGTCATTCTAAATTAAACTTTTGCTCAAAATCAGGTAATTTTGCAAAATGTTCTGTTTGGTATTAGATCATAAGTTTTCATTTGAATTTAATTACGATAAAATGAAATTTTAATTTTGGCAATAACTGAGATTTATGTAGTGTGTTTATAGCTTAGTTTGTGATTTATAACTATAAGTTATTATATGTTACTTTGTTTCTATTTATTTTATTTAAATAGCTTATGATCTATGTATTGTGTTTATAGCATTGAAAACCTTAAATTATTTCCTTACATATATATTTTTATTCTTATTTCCTGAATTATAAATTTAACACATTACTTTGTTCCAGTAATGTTACTAAAAAAATTGATTAGAAAACGGTTTGTGTAACGGAACAAGATTACAAGTTGTTAAAAAGGGGAAACGTGTAATAAATCCATTAGAATAAATACAATATTATTCCTTTTATTTAATTCTTTGTTTATATTTTTTTGTCAAATTAAACTTTACTTAGTCGATATATCCATTATTCCGTTACATTAAACTGTTAGATGACATTTTGTATTTAACATCAAAATTCATACATATTGCATTATCAAACATTTAGTAAAAAAACAACTTGCATAATACAATTCTTATTTTCCTACTTTTTTTCATTTTACTTTTGGGTGAACCGTGGTTTCCCACGGTACTCTAACCTAGTAAATGCATTAATCTTAAGAATACAAATATTTGTTTAGTGAATTTTTATATCTTTGTAGGTTATAGTGAAAACGAGCTAGCATCTTGAATTTATAATGTTTCGAAGAAAATAAATGTGACAAAGTTATATTTTAAGGAATTAAGTGTAGTAGTTAAATGTGATTGAATGCTGTGATATGACATACGAAGGAATGGACTGAATAACCTAGAAACAATTCTTTGGATTAATAATGCAATTACTTGTGTATTACGTTCTATTGTTTTTTTTCTTTTTGTTTTTTAAAGAAAAAATTAAAGTTCACTAAAAACAAAACGAGCACCAACCTATTCTCCAAGGAGAAGATAGTGCGAGCTCAAAACATTACATCATATCCAAAATTACACCAATCATTCCAATCAACCTATACAAAAAGACGATACCAAATAGTTTAGTACAAAGATTCTGTTGATTAATTTATAGCTTTAATTGATACGTCATTTCCTTATTTTTTATCCTAAACTGGGATGTAAGACAGTACATGTGTGCATCGGGTTACTTGCATATAACATGGATATTTACAGATCACGAACAGCAGAAAATTACTTGTATAGTTATTTGTTTATACTATGGGGCTATTTTTTTTATACTAACCCTCAAAAAACCAACGAGTCACACACTAAGCATAGCAATTTGATCAAAAGATTAATTGAATTTTTATTAAACCCTATAGAATTATAATTGTTCATTTTTTTTATTGAACAGAAAAGAAAAAGAAGCTTGTTTCTATTTGAAAACCCCAAGTAGCTAAAGGCCTTCACGTCCGCAACAACTTACCCTTGTTGACAGCCTCGTTACCTTTCAATATGGGGGTTATGGGTTGAAGTCTCACCTAGAGAAAATTATTCTAGGTTGAGCCAGAGGTTTTACCACAGTGGGCCTTCGTACGATGGGTTTCCTCTGAAGTGAGTCGGCTGGGTCACCACTTAGGTAGCGTTTGGTACGTAGGAATGAGAGGCGGAATGGAATGGAGCATTACGATGGAATGAAAAAAAAGGTGTTTGGTTGGTCAAGGTAATGGAATCATCCATTACCTCATCCATTCCATTCCCTTTAAAAACCCCCAAATTCATTCCATCCACCCCCCCTGTTTTTTTCCATTCCATTCTCTTTGTCACCCTTCATCATCACTGACCACCACCACCTCTACCACCACCACCACCACCCACCTCTACCACTACCACCATAGCCACCACCACCACCGACCACCGCCACCCACTATCGACCGTCGCCACCCACCGACCACCGCCACCCACCGACTACCACCATCACCGTCGACCACCACCACTACCCCCGTCGACCACCACCAACCACCACATCCACCACTTACCACCAAGCACCACCGACACTCTCCGTCACTGACCATCGCCACTGCTAGCCGCCACCACCACTCTCTGTCGTCGTCACTCCTTGTCGCGACCCGTCGCCACCGACCACCACCACCGTCATCGCTACTATAACCACGAGACGTCGCCACCCACCACCACCATCCATCGTCATCGCCGCCACTGACAACCACTACCATCACCGTCGCCGGCGATGCTGTCGTTGCCGTCACCACTGACCGCCACCACCCACCGACCACCACTACCTCTGCCACCACCAACCACCGTCGCCGACATCCACTGCCAACAACCATCGCCACGACTCACCACTGTCGATTTTATTCCTTTGTCTTTTCCTTCATACCAAACAAGACCATGGAATGATAATTATCCATTTCATTTCTTTGTCCATTTCATTACCTTCTCCTATCCATTCCCTTGTCCATTTCATTACCCCATACCAAATAGACCCTTACAGCTGCGTTCACAGGTATGGTAAGCATTTTGCCATTAGATTTACCGAATGATTTGTTTTTCGTTAGATCATTAAAAAACACAATGCAAATACTTTCATGTTTACTTTAGTGTGCAGGATTTAATATGTCAGTGGGAATTTACTTTAGTGTGCAGGATCATGGATGGGAATTTCAAATGTGATTTGCACGTGAAGTTTGCTACAACAAAAGGAAATTAAAGGATTCTAATTAACTTGGGCCAATAAATGATAAATTTGTTGGGCTGAATTAAAGCATTATTGATATAGACTATTAAAGGATTCTTCAACCCTCAATACTGAGTAATGAACTTGTCTCTCCAGTGCTCCTTCTACTCGAATTCTCATTCAGTATCAGATCATGAACTTTACTTAACGTGAGGGTCTCAACTAACTCAGTGACTGCAGTGATCGAGCCTGGCCAGCTATCAGGCGATGAGGATAATAGGAGTCATGCTTTAATTCATCATCAATCTTAAAATTCACTGAAGACAAGTGAAACAGGTGAGAGTTAAACAAATTAATATGTGTAGTAACAGAATGTCCCTCGTTCATGCGGCTGTTAATTACTCCCAAATCAAAAACACCTTGTTGGCAGGAGATGACTTTTCAAACATGTTTGATAATGCTTCCATGATCTCACGCGCCGTGGTTTGTTCTTTAATGTTGTAAGCATCATTCATGAAAAGGGTAAGCTTGATCGTTGACATAACCTTCCTGTCAATAGTTGTCCAACCTGGTGTTATAGGTATAGGTGGAGGTTCTAGAGCTACATCCAGTTCTTTTGTTTTAGTAAATCATTGATTTGCATCTTCCACCATCCAAAATTCTAACCATCAAACTTCTCAATTCTAACCTTTCCTTTCTCAAAGATCATCTCTACCGAGTACCACTAAAATTACCTAGAAAAAAATCATGAGAATAAACTAAAAACAAACCTGAAATCTAACCTTGTAAAATAGGTAGAAACCCCGAACCCAGCAACGAAATCAGAATGGAAACTCTAATCTAGGTTGGCGACGGTGGTGCCGGTTCTGTAGATCCGGAAAGAAAACTGGCGGCGGCTGGAATCCCTAACCTGGGTGGAGGCAGTGATACCCTGGGTGCCCGGAAAAAAGGCTGCAACAACAATAGGTGGTTGGGGCAGAAACCCTAGCGGATGGCTAGGGGTTGCAGTGGTTTTTAGGTGGTAGCTAGGTTGGGTCTGTGTACATAACCTAGGCTTTGATACTACTTGTTAGATATATAGAGCACACACAAACACACGTAAATTGGAAACAAAGTAGAACGAGAGTCGATATTTATGTGGTTCGGTAACGGTGTGCAATCTACATCCAAGGATGCAGCTAGGGTTTTCGTATTATTGAGTGATGATAAATTACAAGTACAAGAGATTTATATATAGACTAGCTAAGTAGGGTTTCACCCTTTGCTAACTTTCTTAACAAGACAATTAGGGTTACGGTTGGCCGGTCCTTGCCTTTCTCTAATTTTCGGCTAGCCCAAAGTGGGTTGAAGGCTACATATCTCCAATAGTTACCTCGAGGGATGCGATAAAACAATGGCAACATTTTTCACGATACATGGACTTTTTTTATGTGATATTTATGTCCACATTATGGGCGTCCGGCAAGGGTGAATTGATATGATGTGTAGCATAACCTCATCCAGTCTCCACATTTGACCAATGTTTTCAAAACCGGACCGGATGTTGAACCGGTCTCCTTACTGGTCCACTGGTCGGACCGGTCCAACCGGACTCAAAACCGGATATAGTTAGAGATATAAAAGAAAATGGGTTTTAATCTCTTAATTTGAAATAAAAAAGACTTAAAAATCCTAGGCCCACTGATGATTCACAGAATTAAAATATAAAACAGGCATAAACAGTCCCAAAATAGGTTACAATTAGGCTTATATTAATAATAATTGATGCTTAATTCGTTCCTATTTGTATATCTCAGGAAATTGGAGCTCTAGGACGGAAACAAAGGATTTCCGGGTAAAAACGAGCAAAAACTAGAGATTCCTGAAGATTCCAGACTTGCAGCCTGTCCTTTGTATGTTTTGAAGACAATCCCGGGACTTAAACAATGCTAAAATCAGTCCCGGAGTGACCTTGCATGCCCACGCTCACCTGCACGAAGGCCCTGCACGCGATAAGACAACACAGGAAACTTGGAGGGCAAGAAATCAGAAGCTGGAAGCAGTGCACGGCCGTGCCAAGTAAGGGTGCACGCCCGTGCCAGACACAGAGTACAAACAAAACTTTGCCATGCAGCAACAGAACGTACGCGTAACAGCAAGCACGCCCCTGCCAACCTTGTGAACGGCTGTGCAGCACCTGGAGGTCTAAAAATAGAAAGCCAACCCTCACCATTTTTTCATTCCTTCTTGTGTTCTCGTGGGGCCGAACTCCAAGTTTCTTCCATAGATCTTGGGGTCTTGTGGGAGGCCTTCTGGCCATCCTAACATCCCTCAATGGTTAGGCCTCATCCTACCTTGATCGGCTTGGCCAAGAAGATGATCGTAGATTAGTTATGCAATAAATATCAAGGGTCGTGAGGATCAAGAGAGTTACATATCACTTGGAGGTGGATAGCTTGTCTATGAGCAGCCATGTTCTTGTGTTGATCATGTCTTATGGTTGTATCTTTCTATAATCATGAACCATTTCGATTTGTAGACTTTTATTATTATTACTAGTAGTTTATTTTTAGTTATTTGTGTTGTTATCTTCTTCTAATCCTAATTTGTTTATCTTTGTGGCAGGTTTGAATGATGACTAACTTAATAACTTAACAAACTTTAACTTAATTAAAATAAACCAAAGGTATAATCAGCTTCTGGTAAACCCTGAGCTAGATCCAAGGCGAGGAAACCGGTAGTGAGATAGATCCTTCGGGCTTCTGATATCCGAACCGGTTCTAAGCATCGGCTTCTTAAGTGGGTCAGATCTGAGTGATACATTTCTGGTCCATACCAGATGATTGAGTAATCTTCTTGGTAAAGGGAGGATTCCCTGCGGGCGCACCAGTGATCTTTTTGTATCATACGCCTTCAGGATTATGTTCCACCTTTGTCAAGGACTTCATTCAGCTCGGGAGGTTAAGGGTTGGGTTATTTAACCGTCATCCATTTAAACAACTTTATATTTAACTGATCAATAAATATTAAAGTGTCACTTAAAAGATAAACAAATAACGGATTCTTTATCTAGTTCTCGTTAGTACAACGCCGTTAACCAATGGGGATACGGTCTCCTGAGTCAACTGTAAGAGAGATCCTTCCGATCTTAGTATTGTTAACCTTCTTAAGGGATTCGTTGTTGGACCCCTCGGGAATAACCCTAAGGCGAGATCCTTCGGTACGAAACGCGAGAGCTAAGGCGAGGTGTACGTTGTTCCAGGGCGGAAGTGAAGCCTCCATTTTAAGAAAAAGACGAGTTCGAAAACCAGATACTTGACCGCGGTTCGAGGAGCCCGCTATACGCGAGGCCCTGGCGGAGACCCAGGTGGACGCACGATGGAGAGGTTTAGCATTCTACGCAGTAGTAGCCTCCGCTTCTCTATCAAAGAGTCAACACTTCAAGATCCCTCTCGTCTTCTTCACAAATTAACTAACTTAAATTTTAATCCTAATAATAAATTTAACTATTAAATTGAAGGACCCCAAGATATGCATAATATACTACTCTACTATTTTTATCTTTTTATTTTATAAAACCAAAACCCTTTTTCAAAAACTATTTTTATCAAAGAACCCCTCGGTTTTATTTTACTTTTTAAAACCCCGATCAGTAAATTGATGAAAGGTTGAGTAGGGGAAAGTGTGAGCCTTGGGGATACGATACTCAATACTTACCCTTGAAACTATACTACGCACGCCAGGTTCCCTGCCTATGTGTTGGTTTTAGTTTCGAAAGTAAATATTGTTTACTTTATAAATTTAAAACCTGGTAAAACCAGTTTAGTAAAAATCAGTCATTTAACCCGAACCAAAGTTTCTAAATTAAAACATCAAAGTTTTTTGCCAGGAAAATGATATCTTTTTAATTACTAAAACCACGCACACCAAGTTTTTGGCGTTGTTGCCGAGGAACACATTTGTTTCCAAAGAAAGACCCAAGTCACTTAACTGATCGATTTATTTTTCTTTTTCATTTTTTTATTTTCACTTTATTTTTCTTTTTGTTTTTCATTTTTTACTTCACTGAAACAGTTTTTTAGAGGTAACACTCCACTAGTTCTTTACCCAATAATTAATTATTTTCACACATATGGTAATAATAATATTAATAATACCTTTTCCACTCTCTCTCTCCTCTAGAACTCACCTACACCACTTATTTTTCTTAATAATACATTTCTCACTCTCTCTCCTCTAGAACCAGCACGGTAAGAAGAACTCGTATTTGGTTCACCGAACCCCTACCAGCATTGGTGACGGAGGTGTTACTGTGCTGGTAGTGGAGTACCCGTAACGTTTTCTGGTGGTGTCCCGTCCCCCTTAATAGAAGAAATCCCATAAAAAACTCAAAAGTTTGGATCGGTTTTACCCTTAAAAACCCAAAAGTTTGGATCGGTTTTACATTTCAAGAAGTTACGTTTGATAGATCCAATGATTGGGCAGTGGAATTGTTGAACCCAAGTACCGAAGATGACTCTGGACTTGGACCAACATACCCCATGACTCGAATATTTTTATCGCCTCAATTTTTTGGTGCTAAAATTATTATGCATATTTTGATTTGTTATTATACAAGTTCGATGTAATGATGTAATACCTATAGGAGGTTGTGAATTGTTTTTATTATAAACCTGTCATTTTTAAGATTATATAAAGCTAAAAGTTTATAAATTGTTTTGAGTTTCATTTCATGATACTGTTCTTTTTTACTATAAGCTTCTTAATTTCTAATTTATATATGTCATAATGTGCATCAAGAAGTATTTATTTATCAAGAAGTTATATACTAATGTGTATACATAAGTAAAATGAACAACAGTTATCTTATGACAATTTATGCAACGTTAAGGAACAATCGATTTGCAAATTAATTTAATAATAAATAAATATTAAGAATTCTAAATTATTTTTGTATTTGCACCTAATGCCTCCATGAATTGAATGGAATGCATAGATAGATTAACTAGATGCATGTATATGTCTAGGGGTGTTCATCGGGTTTGGTTTTTGGTTATCGGGTTATTTGGGTTGGGTTATTCGGGTTTTAAGTGGTTAAATTATTACCCGATAACCGACCGAATCTAGTTAAATGGTTATCGGTTATAGGGTTAATTGGGTTCGGGTTTTTCGGATCGGGTTAAATGGTTATCGGTTAAATGGTTCGGGCGTTTGAAGTACATATTTCCAACCATTTGGGTTGCATATTTCTATCCATTTGGGCTACAATATTGATATAATATAACCACAACATGAGTTACAATATTTAGTTGCAAATTTGGCTACAAAATCATTACTTCGATATACATAAAAATATGGAAATTGGGTCATTTATTTGTTTTTGAATTTTTCGGGTTTATTCAGGTCAACCCGAATTATAAAAAACTAATCCGAAGACCGACCCTAAAGACTCTATCCGGGTTCGGGTATGCACTTAACTGGGTTCGGGTTAATCGGGTAAGTTACTTTCTCGGGTCGGGTCACTTTGGGTTCGGTTCGGTTATTGGTTATCGGTTAAAAAGAACACCCCTATATATGTCACATTATCATGTCGCCTTATCTGATTTATATATTAATTTTAAAAACCATTTATTTTATTTTATCACGTAATTTAATTTAATAAATTTTTAAATAACTACCCATATTTTATTGAAATTTTATTTGTTAGTTATAATTTTAAGAAATTTTAATCGGTGATTGTATATATAATTATTTCTCTGTTGATTAATCTTTGACTGGTGGGTCGTGATTGGCTTTTTATTCAACCTTCAACTCATGTTCTCTTGTCATGCTAGCTTCTAGCGGTCTCTTTCATTGAACCTTATAAAATAGTTTAACTCCAAAAACTCTACTTAAGAGTAATAATATCTCCTCTTATATTTTACTAGTATTACTTCCGCGCGCGTTGCGGCGCGCTAAACCGACGGAAGTTTGTATTGGATTTAAGTAATACATTTCCGGACATTGACGGTCACCGTATTGTTTAGGTATAATAATTACGTCTTTTTTTGTCACTGACTTTGATGTAATATTTAAAAAACAAAAAACACTTGTTAAAATGGAAAAATAAACAAAGTACCTCGCCAAAGGTTTGAACCTGGGACGTTGGCTAAGAAAACATCACGACAAACCACTCCACCACCAACACATCTTGTCTCTTGAAATGAAACCATAAATATATATTGTTTAACAAAGTTTAAAAAAAAAAAAACCCCATCAAATCGCCTCCCCCAAGACTCGAACTTGGGACCTTGGATAACTAAACCACACCACAAACCACTCCACCACCAACACATTATGTTTTCAATTGAAACCATTTATATATATAGTTTAACAAAGTTTAAAAAAAAAAAAAGAAAAAAGCCCAGCAAAACCCGCCTCCGCCAAGGAGTAGAACTTGGGACCTTGCACAACAAACCACACCACAATACCACTCCACCACCAACACACTTTTGTTTATGAATTGAAACCATTAATATATATGGTATAACAAAGTTTAAAAAAAAAAAAAAAATAAAGGCCACCGCCCCTCTCAACCAATGGGAGAGGGGCTGGCACTATTCATGGCACTCTCTAATAATACATATATAATTTCTCTGAATTAATACAGGACCAAACCGACACCGGTATATTTCGGTTGGATCCAGAGCATTATATTTTTTCTACCTGCCAGATTTTAAACATTTTTAATTCTTTAGAATTCTATTAGTGCTGCCAAAAAACCCTCTGGCAATACCTTCCTCCCATATCTCTATGTTATAAGTTATTTCATATATGATATATCTCAACCAACCCCCCTCTCCTCATTGCCAATCTTTATTTTATTATTGATTCTGATCATGCAAGATCTTACTGGAAAACCAGCTGGTGATAAACCTGATGAACTGACCGCGATAACGCGATCGGGCCAGAGCATTTTCATGTCTGTTTACAAGACAAAAGTGGGTGATCAATGTTGGTTGATCACCATCACATGGTGCAAGAACATGTTGCTTCACGGGTTATCAGTGTCTATAGACGGTCCACAGGTTAAAACCAAGTGTAAAGTTGAGCTAAAACCATGGTACTTTTGGCGGAAACAAGGGTCCAAAAGCTTTGTTTTAGATGGTAAGGCTATTGATGTGTTCTGGGACCTAAAATCTGCTAAATTTCATGGTGAAACTGAGCCGAGTTCTGAGTATTATGTTGCGGTTGTTTGTGACGAAGAAGTGGTTCTTCTGCTTGGAGATATGAAGAAAGATGCGTATCGAAAAACAGGCTGCAGACCTTCTTTAACTGATCCAGTTTTAATATCAAGAAAAGAACATGTTTTTGGGAAGAAAAAGTTTTCGACACGAGTCAAGTTTCATGAAAAGGGGAACTTTCATGAGATATCAATCGAGTCGAAGAATGCAAGTACCGATCATGGGTTGGATTCAGAAATGGAGATAAGAATTGATGGGCATTTGATGATAGATGTGAAACATCTTCAATGGAAGTTTAGAGGTAATGAGTCAATTAGTTTTAAGAAAGTAAATATTGAGGTTTATTGGGATGTTCATGACTGGCTTTTTAGTCCTGGTGTAAGGCATGCACTTTTTATAATCAACTTGACCTCTCCGGCAGCCGCGGTTTCAGCAGCTTCTCCAGTGGTATCCTGGTCGTCGCGGTCAGTGAGCTCGGGTTCAACCGAAGGGTTTGATTCAAGTGGCTTGTATGAGTTTAGCCTGTTTCTTTATGCTTGGAAGCTTGAATGAGATGAAGATTAATTTTACTTTATGTTTTTAGTGTTCTATGCATCTTTTAAGTGAAACTATGTCTTTATTTCATGTTTCTATGTGTACTCTTGTAATTGCATATGTGCATGTACACTTGGACATTTTTTATCCATGTTCAAGCCCAAATGAACTACACAAGCAGGCCCAAATTCGATCCTTTTTAAGCCTTTATCCAAGTCGCCCTCCCAACCAAAACCCCCCACACACAATTTGAAGGAGTTTCACATTTTTATTTTATTTTATCTTTGTTTATGAGGATGTAAGTCTCGTTGTAGAAGTTGTTTTTTAGCTCTGATAAACAACCGTACCCGGTATTAACTATAATCAAGTTAAAGGTAAGGTTTGAGAAGGGTGGATTGTAGGTAAGTCTTACCTCTACTCTTAAGGGGTAGAAATGCTGTTTCTAGAGAGACCCACAACTCCTAAACCATATCCAAACATAAGAGTCAAATAATAACATACAAATCCCAAAACACCTCATATAGACACATATGCAAGGGAAAACACACATAGGCTATCAATAAAAAATGAAAAGCGCCCCAAGTCGAGAGTATCTAATACAAAATTGAACCATTCTCCTAAAAGTCGTTAACGTTAATCCTATGTATCCACGAACTCCTATTTTCAACTGTGTCCTCAATAATGTGCAAGTCTAGCAAATCCCGTCTAAGCCTCTTACCCCACATCAGTTTTGGCCTGCCTTTGCTCCTCCTTTCCTCCACACTGAGAGTTTCCACTGTTCTAACCGTAACTGTTGTCGGTCTACTCTTAACATTCTCAAACCATCTCAACCTCTACTCCCTTAACTGTGATATTGTTGCTGAAATGGTTTTTTAATTTATAAGAATCTTCCGATCTTATCATATAGATGAAATGTTCGTTTCAACTTTGGTTGAATACTTTTAAATCATCTAGTTGGTTTAAACAACAAACTGGACCGGTAGTATCTGAACACGTTGTGTTTTTTTTTCCTGTATGAACAAAACCCCACAAAAAGTAGTCGTTTTTTTCTCCGTTTTTTATATAGCACTATGGTACTCGTTGGAAAGATAATAAAACGCTTGATAATTTGGTGTAAGTTTTTTCTTTAAAAAATCTCGTATTTAAAAGATATTAATGTTTAAAAATTATGGGAGGAAACATGAGAGAGAAAAATCCAATTTTGTTTTTAATTTTTTTTTTCCTAAAATCACTTAATGTCACTTGGCACACTCTATGAGGAACTTGGCCTCTTTGAGTGCCATGTAGGATTTTTAGCTTTAGAATATATATATATATATATACACACACACACACACACACACTAGGTTAGTACCCGTGCGAGGCACGGGACTCCCTACATTATTATTCATAACGAATATAACTTATTATATAAAGAGACTAACTTACAATGTTAATTGATTATTAACATATTCGGATTAACGAATATTCTAAATAACTTGAAATGATTTCTATCTATTTTACGAATGAATGTTAATTACAATATATATATATATATATATACACACACACACACACTAGCTTAGTACCCGTGCGATGCACGGGATTACCCACATTATTATTCGTAACGAACATAACTTTATTACACAAAGGAAGTAAGTTCCGATGAATGTTGATTATTGACATTTTCAGATTAACGAATATTTTTCGGATTAAATTAATATTCTTGGCTGAGGCTATTGATTCACCATCATGATCACGTAAATTTCCTTTTGAATTCATTAACAAACAAAGAAGTGTATTACACGGGCTGAACCATTCAACTTACATAAGTCATAAGTTTATAAAAATAAAAAATATCATATTACTTACCATAGTAGCTTAGTTGGGTGCCAAAAAATAATACAATTAAAAACATTTGTAAAAGTAAGTATATGTTAAATCATAATTTGAAAAAATATAGTTAGAAAGTAAATTATTGCATAAACTAAAGACAATGTGGAAATACAATTAAAATTACAGATATTAGCTCAACCTTCATTATGAAACTCATTAGGTCAAATAGAATTTTGTTAACTGCTTTTAGTACTTTAGTCAAATAGCAACGAATGTCTCTTGATATTAGCTCAACCTTGACTTATTTTGCAATGGCATCCATTTCTGACAATCTTTAATTTTCTTTCCGCCATAAGGATAGACTCTATTGATTAACTCACTATTTGCACTCATTTTGGAATGAATAAGCAACCATTTAATGGTTATAAGCAATACACACCTCATCTTAGGCAGAATTATGCAATAGAGCCTGCAAAAGTAAGTAAGAAATATGATAAAAAGTTGAGAGATTCTATGTAAAAATCATTGTAAAACTCAAAACTCAAATAAATCAAATTCATAGAAACATTATCCATTAAATAAAGCACGGAAATAACTAATGTATATAAAAGATAAGCATGTAAAGTAACAAACAAAACAGGAAACACAGAGAAGACTAAGCACATGCTGATGAACTGGAGCATCCTCGTGACCAACTCTATTCCATGTGAAAATGGGGAAGCTTTTGATATAGCCATCACTTATTTACTACATGTTTTGACTACTTTAAACCCAACTAATTAGAAGAATGCACTAACCTCTAAATACCTGAAAGTTTTTATTATATTAAGTTGCCACCTGCATGTACAAATATACGAAAAGTGTATTCAGAAAAGCAGCTTGCATTAATAATTAAATACTGAAATGAGTTAATAATAAGAACATGGTTGCTTACGATAAAAGAGAGACAATTACCAAATGTTCCATTGCCATCAAAATATTTTCACTTACTTAAATTTTACTACATGTATAAAAGTAGAATAAAGAATTTACAGTGATTAATCACCCATACCTATAATGGAGGACAGAAGAAAACTTTATTATAAAACCTGTGAACCTTTTATAATAATACTTGGTTATCGACATATACAACATGACATTAAGTGATACCTTATTTAAATGGCCATACTGTTTGTTGCATAATAATAAGTTGATAAGTTAATATTCCAACAAACATATTCCTTGGTTTTCTACCCGTTAACCAGTTTAAACCCATTTTCGCTAAAATACCTTTTAACTAAATTTGCTATACACCCATTTCCCTTGATCCAATTTATAATAAATTTCAAACCATACAGATGTCTCCAAAACATATTGGATGGCTTCTAAATATCTCCAAAAATCATAATTCCCTTTTTAAACTTCCATCTTAATCTTAAAACCTCTGATCCTATCAAATATAACCACTTCAAACCACCGTCTGAATCTGAATCAACACTATACACCATCATCTTTAAACCTTCATCAATATCGTTCCTGATGATGGCTAGAATGTTGTTCGAGTATTTCACATCAGATCTATTCTTGTTACCTCCAGCAATAGCAACAATCAACACGACATAACCCAATCAAACAGAAAATTGCATATGCAATGGAGAGTACTTATCGGAGTTTCATCGTATCCTTACTGGAACGTGAACAGAGGGTTTAAGGTTTCTTATTCTGGTTTTTACCTCATGATGGTCTTTTAGTCTGGAGGTAAAAACAAATCCACATGACTCGTTTAAAAAGATAACACCGCTTTGTGATTCTTGGGTATGAAGTGATCACATACCAGATACCTGCATTTGTGATCAATTTCTCACACTTTAAAAATCTTATTATCTATTCTCATAAACTTCTTATTCACAATATTAGTTCACACATTTCACAATGATCTCAACATACACATAGTAAAACAAAGAATATCACCGTAACACATTTGTATCCTTTCATCACTTTGTGAGTGGATATAAGCTAACCAAAGTACCATAGTTTCCAATACTTCAGATATGCTAAATAATAAAAGTAGTGAACTACTAACCAAACAATTATTATTAAATTTAATGGGAAAAAAAGCAAACTTATGCATAATTACTATGTTATGCAAGTACGTTGCACAAAGTGTTCATGATTAAAGCTTCTCTTTAGCTAAACCCAAAACAATTTTTTTTTCTCATCACTTGAATTGATTCACACAAGCCTCAAACAAAATTGATTAGTTTTAATGGCAACAGTAGGTAACAAAAAAATGCAGTATGTTAAGTAATTTAAAATTGTTCAGGCCAAATTAGTTTTGCTTTTCTTCGATAGAGTATACAACTACCAGAATTCTCCTAATTAGGGCATGTATATGTAATATGTATAAAATTAATAGAAGTTTCGGATCGTTACCTGATCTTGTAATAAAACCAAAAAAAACGTTGCTTGTTTCTTGTTGGCACTGCTCTACATATGCCTATACGAAACCCTAGCCGTCATCAGATTTAGTGATGGCTGGGAGCCCATCCGCCATCATCGGCAACGTTTTTAGTCCCCTTGAAACATCACCATGGGTACCATTTGAACAACCCCTCACCATATCTATTGTCATAGTAACCACAAAGCGATCTAGAGACACATAAAGAAATTCACCAAGAAAACAAACAAAGATCTATAACTACACTATAAGAAACACAATGAATCGATAGATAAAACAGATAATCGTAAAATAAACAGTTAAATCGTGAACATAAACCTTAATATTCAATACATTTGAAAATAAAAGAAGAATTAAAGAATATATATATACATAAAACATCTAAACGAAAGCAATTATATGCTAATAAAAAACATATTACCTGAAGAACGGCAGAGAATTTTAGGGTTTATTTAGACTGGTGAAGGAGAGAAAAGGGGAGAAGAGGGAATTTTTTTTGTTAGGATTTGCGATAATCAGGAAAGAAAAAGAAAGTAGCGTATAAGAGAAGGAACAAATGAGCGGGAAAAAAACCTAAGAAGCCCTCAGAACATGCCAAGTGTCCCACATATGCTTTTATTTATATATTATAGTAGATATAACTCTTAACAACTTATACCGAGGAGATTGACACAAAGTGTTTTGTTTAAACTGCTTACTTTTGCGATTTAATTAACCTTGCTAAGACCTTTATCAATTTATTAATTGGATTCTTTGAAAGAACTGCAAGGCACACAAGCGGCAATCAGGTGGATTTATACTAGGGGTGTTCAATGAATCGAATAACGAATTTTTGAATTATTTGAATCGAATTTCTCGAATTTTTATTATTTTTACCTGAATTTGTATTCGATTCATACTCGCTTAAAATTCAATTTATTCGATTCGAATAAGAAACTCGAATTCAAATCGAATTCGAATAAATTCGATTTAGTTCAAATTTACCATAAATAATAAATTTTTTTACTTTTAGTTTTAAAACTAATATAAACTCATTATTTTTAACATATAAAATACAAATCTACAAAATTGATAAACAATAATATGTCAAAAATGGAAATAGTAAAAATAGTAGAGAGTAAAGTTTATTAGAATTTTATGATGTATAAGGTAAATATGTAAAATATGGTTATGGTAAAAGTTGTAGAGACTATGGATTCTTAGATTTTGACCAAAATTTAGAAGTTCTTTTTTTTTTAATGTGTATATTTGTGTATATAATAATGTGAATGTGTGTATATATATTTAAAAAAATAAACATGTACAGTTTTTATTCGAATTTCAAATCGAATCGAATTTAAAATCATGAATTTGTATTCGATTAGTATTCGATTTACTGGACTCGAATTTGAATTGAATCGAATTCGAATTCTTAATAATCGAATCGAATACTTGGTAATTGAATCAAACTAAGTCAAATTTTGAATTTTTTGAATCCGAATCGAATTCTGGACACCCCTAATTTATACTAGTGATAAGATAAGATAATATAAACTCCAAAAGTAACTTGCATTCTGCAGTATCACCATGAAACCACTCAAGAAACGATGAAAAGACACCTTAGAACAAACAAAACTGCAAATGTCATAATATTATTCAAGGAACTGTTATAAACTAATAACGATTTTTAACGCATGCAACCACTGCTTTTGGCCCAACAAAATTAAATTCCATTCTAGAAACATGTATACAATCAGGTCATGATACACAAATGTACAAAATATAAATATTTCAATTAAACTACCAAAATTAATGGACTACATAAAGACCCATCTAAAGGTAGATGTTACCATATCCAACATAATATTAACATGCAATACCAAAACAAACAATCAAGTACCATGAAAAAATAAAACCCAACATAATTTGGTAGCTGCATTGTTAAGTTCACATAGTAGCCATTGTTCAAACTAAGATTACTTAAAAAAAAAATACAACCTAATTATCCAACATCAAAAGTTTTTCTTTAGGCCTTGCGCTTCTTAATTTCTCGCCTCTTCATTTTGGAAATTGAAGTTAGCACCAACATACATTCAGTCTTGATGTACCTAAACAGTATTACCATTTTGTATTCCATTTGCTTTCAACCATGCAGCCTAATTTTGAACAACAAACCTAGTTTCTTCTTTTGACTTTCAATCCGAAGCGATATTTGAACTTCAACACCTTGAGGATTCCTTATAGTCATGTAACTACCGTGTTCAAGTTTTGCCATCTCAACAACTCTCTTCGGCAGATGCTAAGTAAAGTAAACATATAATCATTTATAATGAAAACTAAAATAACATATAAGTAAGTATGAAAACTAAAATAACATATAATCATTAATAATTGGCAAAACACAATATAATCAAACCATTAAGCAATTACTTATACTCTTTGATGCGTCAACGTGTCCGAAAATCAATTGATACAGAAAGGAGCCATAAAATCGATCAGTTTGCATTAGTGTTGTACATTAAAATGTTATCATTAACTTAAATTAATTTTTAGATCAGTTCACGCACAAGAATTTTCTACCGGTGAAATATTATTCTATCATTGAAAATATTTTTGTCTGATGAAGAAAGCGCATCCTAAAAAGTAAAAATGAATGTAAATTATTGTCATTGGGCTGGATTAGGAAATCAGAAGGAATCTGGATGGTCTTCGTGTTTTGCGGATCTTGCACATCAAGATCTCCTAATAACCCTTTCCCAACATCTAACAGCCATGAAGCAAAGTTCTTGGATTGTTTTGTAAAAATTGTGTTTTAACCATCACCTCTAAGATGCATGTTCTCATTTAATTTATACACCTTAAAAATTGCCATAAGTAAGACATTGTTAGCGTAGAGTCAATGATCTCTGACCGTGTGCTTCTTGGTGTCACCGGTAGCGTTTGGCGAAAGTCACCTCCAAGAGGTAAAGATTTACCTCCAAATGGATGGGCAACATTGTCAAGAATATCTTTCAATGTTCTATCAAGGCATTCAAAACATCGGCAATCACTCATTGGTGTTCATCCCAAATTATTATCGTCGTTTGTTTAAGACGATTAGCAAGTTGGGTGTTTTTTTTTATGTAGCATGTTGACTGATCTATTAAATCTATCACTATGTGGAATCGCGAGTGAACTGTCCTACCAGATGGTAATAAAAGAGACGCGATTTCTGAAGCAACAACTGCAAGCACAATTTTTCCGTTGGATCTAAAGAAGGATATTATCGTGTTCCATAGGGAAGTTTTACCTATTCCACCATGGCCATAAACGAATAACAGTACCTGCGCTTCATTGGTGTGTGCATGTACTATGGCATTATAGACACGTAACTGGTCTACATTTAGGTTTATATGCATCTGGGAGTGTTGGGCAGCTAATGCTAGTCTGTCATAACTTGTTTCTTGCAGTAAAAGTTGGTTTCTCAACGTAGCAAGGACAGCTTCAAATGGCATAAGAAGACCAAAATCCTAGAGTGATTTCGATGGGGTGGCAGATCTTAGCAGCTTTTCAAGTTTTTAACAGTAGTTGTTGCTGCAGATGAAAGTCATTTACGTGTAAGCTGGTATTCGGAAGAGAATGATTAATTGGCATACGCATGTCGTCTGACATCCTTTTCCATTCACTTTCCCATAACATTAGAGGTCTATTTACCTCGCAAAACAAAAACATATGAACAAAGAGCGATCTTAGTTCCGATGATGTGGGCCAAGTAGAGGCTTCAACAAAGGATGTTTGCCATTCTCTGTCATCACCTATTAAACCCAGCGCCTCGCATGCATATCGAAAGGTTGCATGTGTAATGTTTGCCCCCTCTCTCTCTTTTTTTTTGCCGATAATTTGCCCTATCATCAGCCATCATTTTCAGTTTTGATTACAAAACTCTAGGTGGCGGTGGTTTGATGGTGGCAGTGGTTTGATGGTGGCAGTGGTAAATGGGGGTTGCTTTGTTGGTTGTCAAAGGTGTTTGATATTTTTTGGTTTTTGTTATACCTCATGTGTGAGGTAGTCCCTCTCTCCCTTCCTGCCGATGGTTTGCCATATCATCAACCATTGTTGCAGGGTTTGATTACGAAAGCCTAGGTGGCGTTGGTAAGTGGTGCTTGCTTTATTGATTGTCAAAGATGTTTGACATTTTGTGGTTTTTGTTATACCTCATGTGTGAGGTAGTCCCCTTCTCTCTCTCTCTCTTCTTTTTGCCAATTATTTCCCCTATCATCAGCCATCCCTACCGGGTTTGATTACGGAACCTAGGTGGTGGTGGTGGTGGTGGTTTGATAATGGCGGTGGTAAGTTGCGGTTGCTTTGTTGGTTGTCAAACATGCTTGATATTTTGGGGGTTTTGTTTTCCTCATACTCATGTGTAGCTACGATGGTTTCTAGAACATTGGTTGTGGGTTTTTGTTAACCTATAGTAGTTGTACCTCATGCTTAGCAAATGGATTATGCTTCAGTGGGTTGTATTCGTATGGTAGTATACTAATTAGCAAGGCATATGCGCAATGCTTGGTTGTGCTTGGTGCTTTAAGGGTGTTCAGTGCATTGCCTGGTTGTAAAATGTGCATTGAGTTTTGTATGGTTGGTGTGTATTTGAGCTTTGTCTTTTTCTTATTGAATAAAACCGGTTTGTGTGTTTTATATGTTCTTCATTTGCTATTGTGTCATTTAATCTAACTTCATTAAATGTTAATTTGTTTTGCATGTTTAAAGAGTAACAACTATAATCCAAGTGGAGCATATGTAAAGGCTGCGTGTTTTGACTAGATTTGCTTTGTCAATAACGCAAAGCCTACAATAGTAATAATCCGAATTGAGCATATGTGCATCCACGCTTAACTGACGATAATCCGAGTGCAGCATACGTGAAAACCACGCTACATAACTACTTCGAAGACAGAATATCCATACTAATGGAAGATGATGTTATGCGCAAATCATGTGACTAGGTTTCACCCGTCTTACATTAACTGTAGCAATCTATCAGACTTGGTGGTGGTACTATCTACCATAATTTACAACATAAGTCCCATTGTATGGAATTTGTATTATGTGAGTACTCACTTTATACTTAGAATTTGTATGTATTGTAGATTTGAATTTTTACAGTTCATGTAACTGATTTTCATTCAAAATATTTGTATAATATAACATCGTTCGATTTCTAAAAAAAATATTACGTTTGTGGTTTGTTCTTTGTGCCGCTTTAACAATGTTTGTTTGATGAATGCATTCCCTTGGTATATCATTTATGCTATCGTCTTTCTTACACCACAAATTGTTTGCAGCATGTCCCGTCGCAACGCGCGAGGGTCAAATTTTAGTTAATATCTAGTGCTCAATAATAATATAACTAATCCTTATTTTATAATAATAATCTCTCTCTCCTTCCTATTAAATAATAATTTTAAATCATATTGTTTTATGTTTATTTCTCTTATTAAATAGTGATACTAAACCATAGTTTTCTTACTTCCTCTTATTTATTTAATATTTCTTTTTCAGCTCGCTTTACTTTTTGCGCTTAGTCAGCATTAATATAACCTTTTATAGTACACATGTTAGAAACCTAAAAATAAGTAAAAAAAATAAAGTAAAAGTTATGATAAATAAATCATGCATCAAACTTCATTTAAAAGACATATATTGAGGACTATATCTATTAATCGATTGCATTATTTTTATTCAAACTGTGTACGACACGGGTTTTATTCAACCGTACAACACACGGATTTTTAAAATATACATTTTTTATTACTTAGTAATACACTTACATTTATTCATCTCGTGTAGTATACGAGGTTCTAACCTAGTTACGTAATTAAAAAAAGGTTGTCATTAATTCTTTTTAGGGCATCATAAATGGTTGTAATTATAATATATATAGACCGCGTAAAAAAACCGCTGAAAACTACCTCTAACTTTTAATCCTGGCCGTGTTAACTCAACTCAACTGCCAATAACTTTCCTAAGATTTGATCTCAGCGTTTTAAAGTCCAGAAATTTGGCGGTTATGCTTTTTGCCCCTGCAGTTTTAATCTTCAGTGTTTTTTCGCTCTCTCTCATACGCTCCTGAAAGTTATAATAAACAGTTGTGAATGTCCTCAAGGCGACTTGGCACCTATAAAATGGCATGTTGAGTGTTCAGACATATCCTACATCTCCCCCTTCAAGCAAGCAATCATTCATATCTCCTTGTATGTTTATCATGGACATATATCATTCAAGCTATTACTTATTTGGTTTGCAACTTCTCATTATTAATTTGTCATTTATTAATTCAATCGCTATGTTATATTCCAATTTATGTACTAAATTGCTTTCTTATTATATGCATCAGTTATTATTTACTGATTTGATATTATCTGCATGATAGCAGTGTTTTTGTGGATTTACAACTTTATATTATAATTCAGTCTATATGTTACATTTCAATGTATTATGTAATTGGATTTCATTGTATATTGATCAGTTACTTATTGAATGGATATTATATGCAGGCCATCTTTGGTGTTGTGGATGGCAAATCCAAACATGATAATTCCAATTTATGTTATAATTTGCTTTCATATTATATGGATCAGTTATTTACTGATTAGATATTATAGGCAGGACATCAGTGGTTTTGTGGATGTAACCAACAGCTGTGTTGGAAATCAAATAACTAATGTTTTTGGCTTTTGTGTACATCTTTGTATATTAATTCAGTCGATATGTTATATTTCAATGTAGTAGCTAATTTACTTTCATTTTATATTGATTAGTTATTTATTGAATAGATATTATATGCAGGCCAGCATTGGTGTTCTATATAGCAATTCCAAACATGGTAATTCGAATTTATGTGCTAATTTGATTTCAGATTATATCTTATATTTCAATGTAGTAGCTAATTTGCTTTCATTTTATATTGATCAGTTATTTATTGAATGGATATTATATGCAGGCCAGCATTGGCGTTCTGTATAGCAATTTCAAACATGGTAATTCGAATTTATGTGCTAATTTGATTTCAGTTTATATATTATATTTCAATGTATTAGCTAATTGGATTTCATTGTATATTGATTAGTTATTTATTGAATGGATATTACGTAGGCCAGCATGGTTGTTGTGGATGGCAATTCCAAACATGAGGTCTATTCGATGATCAAGGTAAAGGTCATGTTCTTATTGAATTTTATGCTTATTAGTTACGAAGATGTTGCATCTTAAGTTGGTTGTTTCAATAGTTAGTATATTGATTTTGATGCATGTATTCAGTTGGTTCCAACATCGTAGTTAATTCTAAATCAGTTTTTTGTACTCCCTATGTTTATTGCATATAATTAGTTGTTTCTATAAAGGTATTGTATTGTAAACAGTTGTTGCAATGAATTTACATTAAATTGTATATCATATCAGTTATTTTTTATAGTCCTTACTTTTATTTTATTTATTTGTTTTTTTTTTTTTTGTGGTTAAAGTTTGTTTGCGCTAAATATTAGTTAAGTCACATAACGTGAATTCAAAATTTTCATATTATGTGAAGCTATTAGTTTTTTTTAAATAATAACAACCCACTGAATCGTAACACAACACGGATTATTATAACTACCCACGTTTCAAATCGTAGTTGGCTAAAAATCAGGATTAATTAACGGTTTTTTGTTTGTTTGTTTTTTATTTTTTTATTTTTTGCCTTTTGTGTTCAACTTTATATATAATCACATGTCACTTAATAGTTTATACGTTTGAATCTAATAGTACGAAATATAGTTTTTTTCAGATGTTGTGGTTGAATTCTGTTGGTAAGAGTCTTATTCGTGATCCGTCGGATCTGAAGAATGATAAATTGTTTATTGATTCACATAAAACAAAGAATTAAACACAGATTAAGGTAACATTTATTCCGTGCATGCATGTTGTATGTTACGTGACTGAGTTAAATATGTTAATAGTGTTATTAGTATTCTATGATACGCTCATATATGTGTAGTACATCTATCTATATAATAATTGAGGTTAACTTGGGTAGAATGAAGCCCTTAGAGATGGTTTGAGGTATCCATATTCAATATGGAGCTCCAACTTACTCACTATAAATACTCTTTTCTTATTTTAATTATCTACATTCTTCTATCACACTCTTTTAACAAATCTTCCAACCAACATTCATCCTTCTTCTTATGTATTCTTGATTCTAGGAATCGTCCTATTTTTTATTTGAAAATCATCTATTTTTTCTTATTAATATTTTTCTTATTAATATTCGATTTCGTATTCAGTTTGATCGAAATCATGTGTTCAATCAAAACCCTAAATTGAATGAATCTACAATATCTGTTTGAATATCCTGTTTATTAAGAGTTTTTGTTTTCTGTTTGATGTTTACATAAAAACCAGTTCATGTCTCTGTCGATTCATATTGTATTCATTCGAATAGGAGTTTTCACTAATCGATTCTTTAAGGATTTCGATTTAGGTTTTTCGATTAATCATGTATTTAAACAATATTGAATCCAAGCATTCGATTGTTTTATGATTTTCATGGTAATTTTCATTATTATGGATTTGATATTGTTTATTTCGATTTATGATACTTCATAATAAATTGATGAATCGCCTAATAAAGACTGTGTTTCATAATCAGATTTTGAATCTGTGTAATTTGTTTCTGATTTGCGAATCAGATCCGTTTTTTTTTTTTACTTTTTGATATTTTTTTGTGGGGGAGGTAGTGTTATTAATTTGTAAGTATACAATTTTTGATATCATTGTTGTTGAATGATAACCTATATACATCTATAATGTCTTGGTGATTCCTACTAATTAACTTTGAACCCATAGTTACATATGTGGTTTAATTTGATGAAGAAATTTTAAATCAAATGGTCAACTACAGTCACGTGTTGCAGTGTTGGATCATTTTGCTTCTGCATTTGACCAGGTTCAAAACTCATTGGTAGATATATTATTGTATGGATTGTATATTAGTGGGTATGCTCTTTCTCATAATAAGCCCATTCTTAACCGGCCACAAGTTTTACGGGCCCTTAATTTTCAGTCTTTGAACGTGTGGGGTTTTTAATGTGAGGATGGTGTTTTATTTGCAGAGACAAAAGAGGCTTCTCTAGATGTTGGGACTGCCATGTACAACTTGGTGGTGGAGGAAAATAGTAAGTATAATATGATTGCATTCGAAGGTTTATCTTGGTCGCTTCATTTTATATGGTTGTTGTTGGTTCCGGTTAATTGAGAGCTTTAATGGTTTTAATTTTATGCTGATCCAACTATAAGGTACGCACCTTCACTGATTTTGTTTCTTCTTCGTTGATTTTGTTCATAATTATTTATGGATTTTGATTTTTTCATGAAGTTGGTATATTAATTTTGACTAATTTTGTTAATAAGTTAACGTTTCTATGCGTTTTTACTTAATTAGGTTGTCTAATTTGTTTGTTTAGCCCTGTTACCATTAACCCTAATTGATAACCATTATCCATTTGGGATTCTTGATATCCAGGTTCATAGTCAATCAAAGTCTTTTAAGGGTACAAGTTAATTTGTATAAATCTGAAATTGGAATAGGTTTCACTTAGGAGCTCTCTAAACTTTTGTCTAACTTGCCAAGTGTTTGTTTCATTATGCTTGTAAGCTGGCCTACTAGCTTATATTGGTTTACTGTACTTGCATGGTAGTAATATTTATCTTTTTTTTTCTATTTTGTAGATCCATGTTGTGTTGTGATGTATGCACTATGCACCAGATTGACTCATGTCTCTTTTAGTTAAAAAAAGGTTGTTTGACATGTCTCCGGTAAACTAAAATCAAGAGGACTCATTCATATGTTCTGGCTTTCAGTATCTCATTTTTTGTATGCACTCACATGAAGTTGTGTTGCTTGAAGAGTTTCGAAATATGCAAAGAGCAAAAAGGAGGGAAGGAGTGAATATGACATACCTTAAAATTCGTTTATATGTGGATAATATCTGCTTCTTTCATGTGGGACCAGAAAGCGCTTTCGTCTTCTAACTTGAAGGATAGATTCGGGTATGCCACTAATGATATTGATAACTCAAAATGGAATGCATTTGAAGAGTCAATGAAATGGTGGAGGGCTGAAGAAAACGCCAACTAGGCATTGAGGAAGGTAAATGTGATTTATTAACTTGTTTCCCACATAGTTCAAATCACTTAATGTTTTACTTTTCTTTATTTATTACTCTGCTGGTTATAGTTGTATAAATGGATATTAATATGGCTCAACTTTAAGAGAACAATGGTGATGTGAAGACATTTCATAGCTCTTGTATTTTGGTATATTGAATTTGAAAATTTCACAATAGTATTTGTCATCTACCAAAAGTTGTGATATAATTCAGGGTCATGAAATTTTGTTGACAGGACTAATAATTCAGGCCTATAGTTGAATGAAAACAATTGTTAGGGCTTAAATCCATTTGTTTATGATTTCTATAGGTACACAAATAATATAGCATGTTAGGTAGCTTTGGTATTGGAAACTCATTTGGTCTTCTGAGGTGTTCAACTTTGCCACATTGTTTCTTTGATTGAAATTCCTGCCATGTTATTTTGCGCGTAGAGTTTCAACATTTAAACAACATTAGTGCTTCGTATGTCTATGCTATTTTGTTTCAAATGTTTTAGGTGGATGTGACATGATATGCAAAGTTCTCTCATCATGATTGATAACATTTTTCACGGTTCTTTGTCTTTAGTTTAGGCCTATATGAGAAACTTTGGCAAATGTGTGCTTGGTCGGGAATGGTTCTTTGAGAAAAATCCAACAAACTTTTTTGTTTTTGATTGATCAATATGTTAGCTTAAAATAGGGGATTGTTATATATGATGCAACTTAACATATAAACCTAAATAAATGATCAGCTACGTAATTTCTATACCACAACAGAAGTTGGGCGAGTTGTACAATATTGGGATCAGGTTGTGAGCTTAGCGATATGCTCATCCAATTCAGCAGTATCAACGATTAACAATATGTGTGTCATCCGGTGGTGGTGGAGCAGCTTCTCAATACAGCAAATCAGTTAAATATTTTTTTATTATTGTCATTGAAATTTATTTATTTGGTTATTGGTGAATGCCATTGTACTAAGATGTTTGATGAAATGTTTATGAGAATTGAGGTTACTTGGACTTCTATGATTGTTGGGTATTCGAGTAGTGGGGATTGTTTAGAGGCTAAGAAGTTGTTTGATGAAATGCCTCGAAGAAATGGTTTCGCTTGGAATACGATGATTAATGCGTTTGTTAAGGCGGGTGAGATGGTTAGTGCTAAGTTGTTGTTTGATGAAATGCCTGATAAGAATATGGTTTCGTTTGATACAATGATTGATGGGTATTTGAAAGCAGGGGATATGGTCTCGGCGCGGGCTTTGTTTGATCAGTCACCTGTGAAAGACATTGTTTCGTGGTCTGCGATGATATCGGGGTATGCACAGAATGGTCAGCATAAAGAGGCGGTTAAAATATTTAATGATATTGTTTCGAGGAATGTTAAGCCGAATGAGTATGTAATGGTGAGTTTAGGAGGTCATCAAAATGCTTACAAGAAAGAAAGATCAGCAACAAGAAAAGCTAAAAGAGCAGCACCTAATAATAATAATAATGTTCAATGCAGTTATTCTTCAACTTCTTTGATTCAACAACCTCCTTTGTTGTTTGCTGCTACAAATTTTATTGGGACTGTTAATCCATCTCTTTATATTGCAGCAGCAAATTTGTGTCAGTTTCAAGCTCAACATGTTGACGTGTCATTAGGAAAAGAGGTCGCGGATCGGCTTTTTAAGATCGGGCCTCTAATGCGGCAAATTATTTGTTATCTGACATATATGCAGCTTCAAATCAGTGGTCTAATGTTCACCATGTAAGGAATATGATGACCGAGAAGGGAATCAGAAAACTTTGTGGGCGTAGTTGGATTTAATGCGCCTTATTAATTTCTCTCTCAAATGACCATGCCATCTCGGAATTACAAGTTTCTATCTAGGAAGGAAGCGTAAGTCCACGGTTCATGAACATAGTTAAAAATACTGATTTTTTTTGTTTCATGTGTTTCTGATTACAGGTGGCTCAAGTGCTTTTAACTTTGTGATACTCTATCTCTCCATTGGGTCTGCTTTTAGCAATCTTATTACAAGTGTTTTATGATTGTAGACATTGATTATTGATTCTTGACAACCAAGTCATATTTGAACTTGACAAACAAATCATATTTGAATTCTTGATTACTAAAATACGTTATTTTTGTTTTCAAGAATTAAAATAAATAAACTTTTGGAAACCATACAGTTAAAATACAGCAACCTTAAAATGGGTTAGAATGTTTCGATCTTTTATTATTGAATACTATGATATCTTCAACCTTTATATTGTTTAGTCATACTAAATGTGGTGGTATTATATTATTGTATCAGAATCACCAATTTGTTTGATTGTTTGCTGAACTGAAAAGGCCACAAAACTTTAGTTGTTTTGTTTGTATTTTAATTTTTGATATTGTTTTGGTATTAATTTCCATTTGGCATATTCATGTCGTCATACTGTTCTGCATGTTTATAAACTTTCTGAATTGTTCATTGTTGTTTGTTCGGTTTTCAGTTTTTAAACTCCTATCTGCTTTGAGGTTATTGGCATTTCTTATTGTAATGGCACCCATTTCTTGAAAGTTGTACATGATCCTTCTTCATCTAAATTGGTAACCTATCAAGTTTTTTTTTTTCACTGTATTTGTTTATGTTATTAAAATTGACACACTAATTATATATTCTTAATCAAGCATATTGCTTCCCAATAAATAACCAGTATCATATTAAAAGCGACTAAATATTTACTTCATGAAATTGTGTGGCCTTAATTTAATCTGCATCTTCTCACAGCCGATGTGCTGTTTGTACTTCTTATCGCGATGCATTCCTACATAATCTATTATATTGAAAGTATAAGAATTGATTTTGTTTACCATTTGAGATAGTGGACTGTTTTTACAAGGGTCATTGTTATTGCTCAATTTGGTACCCTCAATTTGGTTTTTGAAGCAAGAATCTCCAATGGCTGGGCCAAACTATTAGTAATAGTAACTTTCAGTGGGTTTCTTAATTATGTTAGCAGTTTTATAGGTTTTAGTGAACAAGGGCATGATTTTCATTAGCATAAATCTAAACTTGTAAGTTATAGAAGTCTGTTTTCAATATATCATGTTTTTCAATATATTATTAAAGTGTTGGTCATGTTTTTAATATGGACAGTGGGAGTTTGACCCGTTGGATATAAGTAATCCTTGGTTAGACAACAATGGTGCTGCACATATTTGGCAGGACTATTAAGCTAGAGTCAAAGTTTAAAAAAAACGTAATCGAGCCTCAAGGCGCTTTTCCTTCACCTCACGAGGCGTAAGGCTTGAGGTGAACCGAGCGATAAGCCCGAGGCGAAATTATAAAAATAAATATGAAAATTGAGATGAGTTTGGAGATGAAATGTGATGTGAACTTTGTTTTTAAATGATGGAATTAGGTTTTTGTGTCTGTACGAAAAGATACAAAGCAATGAACAATTGATTCTAATGTTTTTCTCTTTTATTGGTAAAGTAGTGATCAACCCTGTTTTTATAGCGATTTTTGGCTGTTAACCTTGAATCTTGATAAGAATGGTTAAAAAAATATGTTAACGTATTTTATTCTAAGCCGCTTATTGTAAAAGAAATAAAGGAAATATTTCATTTTTTTTACAATAAGCGGCTTAGAATAAGACTACAAATAATCAAACCTTTCAAAAGCAAGTTTTTGATCTGAATGTTTGATTGTTAACCATACATCAATTGGTGCAGAAAAGATGGTGTAAGGTGGTCTTTGTTTGTCCAAGATGGATCATGGACGTGTGATTCGACTCGCTTGATTTCGGGTCAACTTATGCGCTTGTGTTTTTCAGCTAAAGCGGTGTTACAACATAAAGGTACACCTCACTACAACACATTGAAAAGTTTGGAACTTGATAAAATTTAAAGTTTCAGATTTTAAAAAGTATACAAGTGTTTAGTGTTTAGTGTGAGGAGTATGAGAACACATATTAATTAGTTAGTTACTACCATTGTTTCACAATAATATGTTTTTGTACTACAAGTAGTTAGCCTGAGGACTCACACATACAGTTGTAAAGTACCCTGGCATTGAATAGAAGTAAACTGAAACCCGACAATCGGCTTTTGTATTTTATTTGTTATGAATATGGATAATTTAATTAAGCATTTAGTATTAGAATTTCAGCTTGAGTATTTAACTATGACGAAAAATAAACTCATGTATAGGAATATAGGCTAGCTCCGCAGTGGGTTCTTATGGACATTCAATTATTCTTTCTACAATATACTTGCAGGGTTATGTTCCCAGGGAGTTTGCAAAGCAAGAAGTCCAACGAGGCGAGTTGGCAATTAAACTAAGAAGGCAGTATGAGCATTTTTGTCTCTTTGTTAGAATTTCTTAAAACTGGTGTGATGGAATATTCTTTAGAAAGTACCGATGCTTTCTCTAGAATACTTGTGCTAAATGCTTATGTATTGAATGTATTCGATGCATTCATGCTTGAAGATATTATTTACATGACTTTTTTTCTTCGTATGTTGCCTCTATTGCCACCTTGCAGTTATGAATGTCATTATATTTTGGATGATTTGAACTAAACTATGCGTGGAGAAGAGTTTGTTACTTTATTCATATTTGAATAGCTAAAAGGGTCTGTCAGCTTGACTAGAACTGGCAGAAGTACGCATTGTTATCGTAATCACAAGTATGGTAAAGGAGTCTTTTAGAATTCTATTTCTGTAAGTAACAATTAGTGTAAGCCCGCCAAACTAGAAACCAAGAGTGAGGGAGATGAATTAGGTTAGAAGGAATGACTATTTATTTGTTATTCAGTTATTATTGTGAATTCATTTTTGTTACCTTTTTTTATTTTTGATACAACCATTTTTAATAAAAGTTTTGAAGGTCTATAGAGAGGTCTTTCTTCTCACTATGTTTAGACTGATAGCATCATGATTAGTTGAAAATACTTTTCATATTGTGCCACATCTAAAATCAAATTTTATATAATTTAGCTTCAATTATCAATATTGGTAAAGAATAAAGTACCCTTAATGTATGGAGTGTCGTATGGTGGATCAGAAATAGTTACGTTAGAAAGAGTTACATCAAGACTAGGTGCAAAATTTTTGAATTTTTATAATTTGATTTTAACGTAACATGGATCAGGCTCATAAGTCAATTGCTTAGGGTTTGACACTATCAGGAACGCAAACAGACCATAGGAACAAAAATTTGTTGGATCTTGCTACTACCTGGATGACTAATTTTTTAGTTGTGTTGCATGCTACAAAAGTAACTCTCTTTCAGCTATTACTTGCATGTTGTTTAAATAAATATGACTGCATCTTCATTTCATTATTTGTTTTTTAATGACGTCAAATCAAACATTGCATAATTTATATATCATTTATTGGGTAACATTAAACTTTTTATGATATTTTTCAAATAACCCAAATTCATAGAAATTTGTAATACGTACTTAAAACTTGTATACTACAATCTTTATAAAATAATTTTGTCATTTGACTTGGGGATATACCGGGTGTATACCCGGGTCTCTAACCTAGTATATTATATACATCGTTTCTTCATCTCCACAGAATCCGTCTGATGCTGGGGATATCGTTTCAAATGGATGTTCTTTAACTATTCAAAATTCAAAAGTTTATGGTAAGAGTATAAATGTCTAAAAAAGGAAGCTCGTGAAAGAAGATGTATTTGATGGGGATATTGATTCATTTGTAAGTCTTTTTGTTTTTTTAACTATTGCGACTTAACATATATTTATATTTTGCTAAGTGTTTAATGTTTTTTCATGTTTGCTTTGTATCACTTTGTTTCTTGAAGTGCATATAAGTTGTTTGAAGCTCAGTAGTTCGCCACCAGTACTATACTCTTATCAGGTGTTTAACGTGCATCAGTTGTTTGGTATAAATACAGCCGCTGAAACTAAATTTTTTAGACACAATTGACGTATTAAAATAGATTCTATTTTTTAACCAGATAGTGTGCGTGTTTAGAATCTTTCATTATGTATAGATTTTTGTCGCTACCCGGACTGGTACGGGTAATCTGCTAGTTAATATAATACTAGACTGTTGTATGTCACTACTTATTCTAGTGAGAATTTAATTGATAGATAGAAGAATATCCACCATGTTTTTTAACTGCTAAAATCATCATCAAATCTGTCTTTTGTTAGATTTAAACCCACACTACTTTACCATCAGGCTACCCTTGCAGACAACGTCCACCATGTTAATCGGCTAAGGGGGGACGGGGTGCCACCCGAATTGTCCGCGAGTACCAACTACCAGCACGGTAACACCGCCGCCACCCACGCTAGTAGTGGTCCCGTGGACCGTTTTGTTTCTTCTATCTAACGGGCTGGTACCAGTTTTTTATTTGATTTTTATATATACTTTTTTTGTGTTTTTACCGTTTATTTTATAATTTTTTTTTATTATTTTAACCGTTTGTTTTATAATATTTTTACCTTATTTTAACTGTTTGTTTTAAAATTTAATTAAATGAAAAAAACATTAAAGATAAACATAAAAAACTAAAATTCATTACTATTAAACATAAAAAACTAAAAATAAAATACATTAAAAGAAATTAAAAAAACCTAGGGTTGGTGCAACAGTTGCCATGCCTCGACGTGGTCAAAGTTGTTGTTGTATCGAGCCGCATAGTCCACATGCGTGAATTCAATAGCCAACTCCGGTTCGATGCCCGACTCCTCCCTCAACGTGTTCTCATACCGGGTGGTCCACCGATCACACTTTATGTTGAGATCGGCCCACTTCTGCTGCAGGCTCACTGTTGTCCGGTCATTGGTGCCGACATGGCGGTTGAAATCCGACAGCACACGGTCCCAAAAACCCTCCGCGTGGGAGCCCGAGCCCGAGGCCCTCAGGCGTTGACGTTGTTGAAGAACCGGGTCGACCGAGGCGTCTTTGTGGCAGATCACCAAGGCAATCTCTTTTTCGGGGGTCCAACGAGTCATCTTCGTGTGTGTTTGTTAGTATCTACGGTGGTAAAAGTGTGTTTTAACCCAAGGTTTGCTATGTTTATATACAAAAAAAAAATTCAAATGGTTTGGTGGAATGGTGTCAATGCCATTGAATTCGATTGAACGGTTTCCATATTGAATTCACTGACGGTGAGGGTGTGGGACGGTTGAAATAGTAAAAGTAATTAATATTTAACTTTTAAACCGTGTGAAATAATAAAAAAAAGTTTAGTGGAATTATAAAACTAAATAAAAGAATCAGTGGAGTGCTGACTCCAAAAATGTGTTTCAATGAAGTAATGTGGCAAAACAGGATTGGTTAAAATCAGTGAAAGAAAAAAATGTTGCTAGAAGCACCTTGTTCCCTAATATCCGATTGAAAGAAAAGGAAGAGATAAAGGCGGTATTACTCGTCATATTGAGCAAAAGCTATACAATTCTCAATTACATACATATCAAAACCCAATTACATTAAATAAAACCCGATTACATAAACAAAGCCCAAACCAGATGAGATTAAGACGGAATCATATTGGTGGATGGTAAAGAGGGCGAAAGCATCGGACATGGACATAGATAGATGGTTTGTGTTTACGACTTTTGATTACGGTTAGCTAATGTAGTTCTTCTTTTGTATTTTGGGCCCAAAATCCCCAGGTAGCCACTTGCTTAATGGGATTGGGATGATGTTTTTTCTCGTTTTTGTTTTGCTTATGTTTTTACTTTTCGGTTGTAAAACTTTGGGTTGTAAACCTTTGGGTGAATAAGAATGTGCTGTGTTTGTTTGGTCAAAAAAAAATGGGTATAAACATCATGCAATAGATGTCTGATTGAACTCTTAAATACTGACCTCCTTGGTATCAAAAGCAGCATTGACTTTGGTAACTTGAGTACTTAGACAATCATCATTATGAAATGGTTTATTTAAATAACTTGATTAGTTGTAACTTCAATCCCAGACGCAGAATCTCCATACTAGTATTACCAAATATTAAATATGCAACATGTTCCCTATTTTTTTAACACTTTTATAGTATATTATATGTATATAATATAAAATTTATTATAAATTAGTATTATCCGAGCCGAGCTAGGCTCACTTTCTAACCGACCCAAGCCGGCTCGGCTCAGTTTCAAACCGAGCCATATCGAGCGAGCTTTTTTCATGCTAAATCCGAGCAAGCTCCTAGCCACGAGCTTTTTGGACAACCCTATTCTCACCATTCTCATTTATTTTACACTTTGTATGATAACTAACTCATGTAATTCTTTGGTTGTTTGTTTTGTTATTTATTAATAAAGAAGAAAAGAGTTGTGAGGTTTTTAATAAAGTCATGAAATATTGGATTTAAATAATCTCAACTAAGCCGATACCAGTCTCACCTTCAAAAATCACGGCTGTTGGTCCCACATTTTAATTTGTTTTCTCTCGGCGGTCTCCACTAACTAAAAGTTAAAATTAGTTACTTTTTGCTGACTTGGACCTATCACAAAAGCAGTCCATGTCATCAAAACTTTGCCACATAAACGGTCCACATCATCAAAAGTTTTACTTTTTTGCCACATAAACGGTCCACGTCAACACAACTTTGATTTTTTCGTTATATCAGCAGTCCATATCAGCAAAAGCTAACTGGATTAACTTTTAAAATGTAGAACCCCCGGCAGTGATTTTCAACGGTGAGACTGGTGGCGGACAATAACTAATATGAGGGATTATTTTAATCCAATATCCTAACATCACTACTTGTTTGTTTAAATTTTTTGCGTTGTACATTGTGCATTACATTTTGTACCATGCCTATAAGAAAGTTGATATCAAATAAGAGAAAGTATACGATACAAAGTTCCTTAACGTGAGAGGAGTAGGAAGCCACCAAACCATGCCACCTGTCAACTATGGTAAAGTTTACGTAACCTAAACCTGGTTGATTAAAGGGGTAAATTAGTCATTTTATTAATCGTTAATCTCTAATCGTTCAACCACAATTCAGTTATAATCGAGAATAATTCTATTCATTCAGGATTCAATTCATGATCGATTATGTATTTTATATTGACTATCTAATCAATTGACGATTCAATCAAACCCAATGGTATTTTCGATTATAAGGATGCTCTGTTTTTCGATCGATCAACTTTTTTTAAACGATTGATTTTCGACTGATTATCGTATGGTTTTATTACGTTTAGATCTTGATTATATGTTTGTTAATTAAAATCAAGGATTATGGATGTATTTACAGATAGAAAGATGTACAGGTTGTGAGTTAGGGTTAACAGTTTTTGTATGATGAAGATGATGATATTAAACCATTGTAAAACGTTTGTTGGGTGCGTTTATATATACATAGGTTTTTTATAACACATGCGTTTATATATACATGAGTTTTTACAACGTGCTTCTAAACATTTACAACGTGCGTCTAAACATGTACAATGTGCTTCTAAACATTTACAACGTGCGTCTAAACATTTACAATGTGCGTCTAAACATTTACAACGTGTGTCTAAACATTCACAACGTGCGTTTCAAGGCGTATGCATTTAAATTCTACATCAAGTGCGTCTAAACATTACAACGTGCGTTTCAAATAATGAACGTGCGTTTAAAACACTCTGTTATCACCAACTTCATCTTCTTCGTCTGCAACTTCTTTTTTAACCTAATTTTTATGCTTAATCCTTCTTCTTGAAACAAAATCGAAAGTATTTGACAACTAATACGAGCGTTTATTCATAATCCTATGTTTTGCGTATGATTAATCGTCCCAGTATAATCCTCTGTTTTTCTGATTTTTAGATTCAAATACCGATCTTACGTTTTCGTATAATGTAATCGACTTTTTTTTGTTATTTTGATTATGTAATCATGCAAAATATTTAGTCGAGTTGAAATGATGAAAAATCAGGATTAGATTTAAAGTTTGTTGTTTCGATTTGAAAAAGTTTTGAACGTTTTTCCCAATTTACCCTTGGTTTGTTTAAGCCGACCACGATTAGGTTTGATAATTACCATCATGCCACCGCCTACATCTAAGGGCTGAGAAGCCTTCCTACGCTTCTCACGTTAAGGAAGCTTTGTACGTTATCTCTTCCCATCAAACAAGCCCACAAATCATCGTAAAGATCCGCGTATGTAGTTGTAGCGTGTCTTAAACCCAATAAGTATTGCTAGAACAAAAACAATGCGGTTTTCTTTTGTTGCATAATTAATCGGAATATTTTTCTTTTATTATTTGATAAAAAATGATAATAATAGAATAGAAAAATGTAAATCACATATTGTCACTTTGCGAAACCAAACCATTTCGCTAAGAAAAACGGGTTCTTTCCTTTTTCTCGAGTCGGGCCGCTTGATTTTGCTGGTGATGGAGTTTGCTTTGTTGGCGGTTTTGATTTAGCTGACATGAGACAATGGTGTTAGGATCATTGAACTATATAGAGTTTGAAGATTAAATGATTGATAGTTGATTAATTTTGAAAAAAAAGGTATTGTTGTGAAGAATAAAAAAAAATTATTAAAAATATACCTGGTGGTGCCAAAGAGTCTGGTTTTGGAAAGTTTAGATCCTTTCTTGAGCTCTTTTCAAATGTATTTGGGGATGGAGATGGATGCTTTTTCTCACGTACTTTATCTTCTGATGGTGATGCATTATCGCGGTTGCCTGTATAATACAAACATGACTTTTTAAGAACATGTAAAGAAGTAGAGATGTCGATTTTGACTCATTTACTTGTAAAAAAGTCAATGAGAATATATAATCGTATTTTCATATGTCTACAACCACCTAAATAATTTTACCGCTTAAAAAAAGGAAATATAGATTTTGTGGACTTAAGTTTACAACAAGAAAGTTTTGCATAATTAAATTCTTTAACTTTCCAAATTAGATGCAAAGTTCCAACTAATTTTACATAGATTAATTTCTGAAGTTAATTATATATTTCTATGAAGTTAATAATGGAAAATAAAATCTATAACATATTTTTAAATTCAAGTCAACAGTAAGGCTTGACAATTTGTTTTGTGTCTTAAACATGTAGACATGATAAGACCTGTTAATTTTCGTGTCTTAAAATATTAAAGACACGGTGACATGTTAAACACCCGATAAGACATGTTATACCAGTATTCATTTATAAAAAAAGATGTGGGTGGGGTTATAAACATACACGACCAAGGAAGGGAACCCTAATTTCAAATCACACGCCACTCACTCTTCCTCCTCCCTCTCAACTCCAGTGTCCCTGTCCTCGTCACCCGTCCTCGTCTGACAATTGTCTTCTATGTTCTTCAGCTCAGGTACGATCTCAGGTACGACGGTTTGTAGTAAATGCTTAATGTTTTATGTATTGTTACTTTTCACTTTTTGATTCTAACTATTGAGTGTGTTGTGTTGAAGGAAAATATTATTTCGTTACATGTCAGATTCCTTGGTTTATTCATAATAGAATCTCAAGCATACACATAAGTTTGTTTTAGCCTAATATGTGTATCAGCAGGGAGATTTTAGGCCTTATCGTGTTAACTTATTAATTATACACAAGTTTATGTTCGTCTTTGGAAAAAAATGACACAATAAGTTATCATGTCATGTTCGTGTTTAGCCCCTCAGGTCATCGTGTCTTATCGTATCGTGTCTCAAAATGACACCATCATCAACGTCAGTGTAAGCATGTCACGTTAGCATCCACTAATTGAGTTAGTTCTTAGTTAACAAAAGTTCATTATTGGGCAATAAGTTGAAGATTGGGACTGTTGTGGGAAATTTCTTAAGTACACATTATTGTCTAGCAACGATGCAAAGTTTGGATTATTAGAAAAAATCAAATTCCCCTTTTACTAGTTTCCCCTACAACTTACTCTCATTAGGAGGCTTCCCATAGTTGTGCCTAAGAGCTTCAAGGAAAGCACCATCTCTTTGTTCTTGTGTCACTGAAGCCAAAAACAAAATAATTATTGTTCGTGAGTTTAAAGGTAAAATAGTCATTATACGTCAATAACATGTTCTAAATCCGGGCATATAAAGACTTAAGGAAATAAAGCATCGTACATTGATCATACAAACTGTTTCCGTAGTTGGGCGCAGAACCGACCGCAAGCAAACGTGCAGCCTCAGTGTCTTTGGTTGTAGCTATGCTCAAATTTTGTGTGTCTAGTAAAATTCCGGCAAGCTGATTTATACACAATGTTACGCATTTAGGGTTAGAATAGTATTTTATTATTAAAAACACATATAAATTAAGAGAAAAAAACACTGATTGACCTTTTGAACTATCATTCTCAAGTAGGGCATGTAAATTCCATAGTTCATTTGAAAGAAATAATAACATTTATTGTTTTTTTTTTCAGGAAAACAAAAGAAAATAAGGTTTATGACCTCAAGATACGTTGAGCCCATGTTAGTTTGTAAATGAAACCTAACATGATGATTCAAAAGGTCAACAATTGAATATGAATTAGCATCTAAAAGCGATGTTATTTACCATAATTTTCTTCAAAGCTGAGTTTTGAAGTAGATCGTATGCATCCTCGCAGTAATTATCCGTAACAATCGTGCACTTGGATCCAATCTATTTGCATACAAAAAGATACATTTTCAACTAAATGTTTAACAATTTAATGTTCTAGTATAAGCAAGATCGAATATTGCACAATCTTAGTCCATTTCAGTATGTATGTATGTATGCAGTGGCGAAGCTTGGTTCTCGAATCGAAGAGGGCCGAACTCAATTATTTTTGATCGGTAGTGGCAAATCGGCGGGGGCCGGACTCAACCCGGACTCAATTTACCTAAGAAAAATCACAAATTTCCCCTGGCCTCTATATATCCTTCGCCACTGTATGTATGTATGTACGTACGTACGAGAGGGATCAAATAAGAACTCTAAATATTACGAGTGCTCAGAAGAAACTAATTAAATCATTATTTATTATAAAAAAGTATATAATAACTTTTGCACATATGTGTGAATGGTAAAATCTTACGTGTGTACAAATAGTAAACTTATGCGTTAAATTTTTTATAATAGATGAATACATATAATTACACATATTAATTCATATATAACAGTTTTGTATGCAATCAAGATATTGATTTTGATTATTTTTCACAAGTTCCTGTGATTCTATCTATCTATATCTGTACACACACGTTATTTCATTAGCATAAGCTGTATGTAAAAGTTGAAACAAAAAAGAAAAACCAAATATGGCTATATTATATAGAAGTCTTTGTACGAACCTCGCCATTAGTCTTCAAAATTTCTTGGCCGACTACAAGGATGCTTAACTGTTTCTTCATCATTAACACCTCAAGTTCTATCTGATGCCGATACATAGGATTTAACAATTGACAAGCAATATTCATACATAAAACATAACATTTTACTTATGTACTAAAAGAAACAAACCTCATCGGAAAAGAGGATGGCGGTGGCATCAACACCAGCATGGTGGAAGAGCCAGGCGGCCTGCCGTTGCTTCCACATCTTTCCCCTACTTATATTTAACACCGGCACCACCATTTCCTGGCTGGTGTTGTCGTCCCTCACCACCTCGTTTGATTTCATCTTAGTATCCAACAACCATGCGTAAGAAATCGCTGCTACCATCGAACTTGTACCTATATTGTTCACTCTCAAAACGATGAGACAAACAAGCAAACGTACCAAATAATATCTTACTCTGGAAATAAAGTCTAGGAAGGATAAAAGACGATGAAGGTAAACCTTACTTCTATCTAGGGTTGTTCTAAAATCTAGCAGCTCGCTAGAAAAACTCAATAAAATCTCGCTCGAAATTCGCTAGTTTGTAAATGAACAGAGCACCATACAGGTAAACTCAAGCTTGTTGACTTGCTTAAAGTAAAGCCCAAATTATAATTTGGATCATTGAGAACACTTGCCTAATTGAGAACTGAGAGAACTATTCTGTATCACACATTTCTTTAAGGCAAAAGAAATTTCTCTAAGCCAAAATATATATAGATATATGTATAGCTTAATCGCACCTTTTCCGGCTAATTTTTTTTCATCTATACATATTGTACATACATGTTCTGTAACGCACATATATGTGCAAATGTGTAGAAACGATTGCAGATACATCTATAAAAGGGAAAATTATGGGTAAGAACATGTTTTTTCCTAACGTACATACATGTGTATACGTGTTTAAATTTGAAAAATAAGTATCCATCCATAGTGGTGGAGTGGTGGAGTGGCCTTTGTTTCACCTATGTGATCAAAGGTTCGATCCCCACTTCCAACATTTATGATTTGGTATCCGGGTGAAGATCGAATACGGGTGGCGCCGGTTCGAATCTGACGGGCGGCGACGTTTTACCGAGTTCTATAACACTGTCGTACCTTCGGGCGGGTGGGGCTCGGGTTTCCGCGCATCGGGAGAAGGCGGGGGCTGCTGGAGGTCGAGTAGTCGATTCTTAGGCACGGCGCCCCGCAAGGGTGGTTGCCACACAGTTGTTCGCCGATCAAAAAAAAAGTATCATACATATAGGTTTGACAATATACAAATATGTATAATCGAACATTGATATTATAACCACATATGCATAAGTGAAAATATATATATATATATTCCTTCAAGAAAAGTTACGACTTAGAGAAATTTGCGCTCCATAATGTTCTCTAAGTTCCCAATTAACCAAGTGTTCTCTTATGATCGCTATCCAAAACCCAAAAGTATAACATAAATTTAATGTGTATAAATTATAAATTCCTATGTTTGTAAATTATTTATTTTGTGTATGTAAGAAAATACTAATTTT
Organism: Ambrosia x helenae; assembly: GCA_030844895.1. Taxonomy (NCBI): domain Eukaryota; kingdom Viridiplantae; phylum Streptophyta; class Magnoliopsida; order Asterales; family Asteraceae; genus Ambrosia; species Ambrosia x helenae. The sequence continues at coordinate 36,996 of JAUTDX010000700.1, read as the reverse complement.
TGGTTGTATATATCTTTATATGTGTAACTATATAAAACTAATTTGTTTTTGTATAAAGAGTTGCCATGAGCTTTTTATGAGTCCGAACTCAACATTTCAGCTTGTTAATATAAATGAGCTCTACTTCTATGTCATGAGACGGAGAGGCTCTAAACATAATTGAAAATCATTATTATGAAAATCGAACTTACTGTTTGAATGTCCAGATAGCACGATCTTTGCTTTCCCTTTGATTTCGCCTTTCAAGAGCTTTAGAATGTTGATTCTTTGTCTCTTCAAGAACTGATTAATATCCACTTGTTCTACTTCAGAATCCTTTAGTTCACCACTTATATGGCGGGAATGTTTTGAAATTTTGTCAGTGAAGCATGTCGAAGACGAAATCGACCTCCGTTGAGCGGATTCGACTAGATTCCGGGGAGGAGAAAGAATTTGCTTCTCCGGAAAAGAGCATGTGGAGGATGAAATTGATCTACGTTGAGCTGATTCAAGAAGGTGCTTTGGTGGAGATAGAACATGAGTTGTAGTGGGGTTAGTTTTAGTGGTTTTGTTAAATGGGATCATTTGAGGTTGGGCTAGATTGGGGTCGTTTTGGAATCGAGATCGGCGGTGAGTGGAAAGGCGTGGTGGGACAAGGGCAGCAGTCGTGTCGGCTGCTGCCATCGTGGTCATGGTCGCGGATGGTAATGTTGGTGGTAGTGGTGGTGGAGGGGATGGGTGTTCGAACCGAGAGCGACGGTGGGTTGATACTCGAGGTGGGATAATGTCTTGAGGTGGTGATGTGGCAATGGGTGCAGGATCACCCGGGTTAGGTGATTTGAGGATGTTGTTGAACCATTTTTGGACCCCGGAGGATGTCGGGGAAAGATCGGTGGGTGGCGCTGGGGGTGAATTCGGAAACGAGTCTAGGGCAATTTGAGAATTATTACGGCTGTGACTCTTGTTAGCCGATTTTGTCAAGATCTCTCCGGTGAATCCGTCCACTGATCTGTGTCTGTTATTTCGGTTTAACGATTTAGAGTCAGTAGTAATCAGTCATATTAGAACCAAGGGGTCAAGAAGGTCCAAAAATTCATTACAAAACTCAACCCCAAACACTAAAAACTGATTATCTGCGTTTTTCAAACGCAATAATCTAAAAATCAATTTCAAAACGCAATACCAAACACCCCCTAAAAAAATTGTGTTTCGTTATTAATCAATAATCAATATAAGAAAATAGATGAAATTACCTTCTAGCTGATCTTGAGAGGGGATCTCTATCTGACGTGGATAACCTAGGCCCGGACACACCGAACCTAGGCGACCCATTAAGCCGAGAGGGGGAATTCCCTTCAGCCCGTGGCATGCCACGGTTAGGCGAAGAGGCTACTAGCTTCTTCGCTTCTTCTAACCACTCTTGAGTCAACCTACTACTCGTACTTCGAGTACTCGAATCAAAATCATCATCTTCATCCACCACATCGCCACCATCACCCGTAAGATTATACACTTTCTTCTCATTATTTATTGTGCCAAAGAACATATCGTTCATAAAATCCGCAATGTCGGGGACTTGTTCTTGGCCTCGACTCCCTTTTCGTCGATTCTCAGCGAGTTTCTTTTGAAGGTTTTCATTTCCTACACTTTTATTGAATCGTCGTTGTTCCATCAACCGATGTTTACGAGCATACAAACATGCACCGTGATTCGGGTTTGAAGATGATCTAAGCCGAAAACTTGGCTGAGAACACTAAGATTTTGATCAAGTTTTTAAAGGAGGTTAATAGCCGGCAAATGGAGTAACCGCGTCGTTTTGTTTGTGTAATATTTTAAATCATTCGGCAATATATAAATAGGAGATGATATCTATGTGCCATTAGTGATGTTGTAAGATGCCCACAAGAGAGATTTGGACTTTGAAAGTGATATGTTTTTGTTCTTTTCTTATGTGATAAAAAAAAATATTAATTTTTTTTTTGTCCTAGAATGATTTTGCATGACTTGTACAACGCAAACGATTAAAGTGGCGTGATGTATTTAGAAATGACTTTTTCATATGAAGTTTCGAAGGCCATAAACGTTAAATCAAAACAAGACTACACATATGGCACTTGCTACCAAGTTTTTTTGTCCTAAGTTATGGTGTTATCGGACTCTTTACTCCGGTCCAGCCAATTCGACTGCCAGTAAACCAATAAGACAGCAAATTCGATAACTGGATCGGTTAGGTAAACTTGACATAATAATGTATTGAGTATTGACTAAAAGCTGATAAGAGAGAACTACACAATTAGTCCTTGTGGTTTATCATTAGTTTCACCTTTGAGTATTAAGATTTAAAAGTTTCATGTTAAGGAGTAAAGTTTATTTTTTGTAACATAATAGGGTATTAGCACTAACGGGGGTTAATATTTAACTGGGTTTACACTCACATGACTAATGGTAAACCACAAGGACCAAAAGTGAAACTGAAGTGGGGCCCACCGCCATTAGTGTTAATACTTTATTATGTTACAAAAACTAAACTTAATACCTTAACATGAAAGTTTTAAACCTTAATACTTAAAGGTAAAACTAATAGTAAACTACAAGGACTAATTGTGTAGTTCTATCAATATTTAAAAACTTTAGTGGGACCCACCACCACCTCCTTCTTCACCTTCACCCATCACCGTCTTCACCTTTCACTACAACAATCAACCACCATCTCCTCCACCTTTCACCACAACCAACCTCCTCCTTCCATCTAAATAACCCACCACCATCATCATCTTTAGTTTTTTAGTGTTGTTTGCTTGTCGATTGTGTGTTGTCGAGCCGAGGGTCTCTCTGGAAGCAGCCTCTTTATCCTCAAGGATAAGGGTAAGGTTTGCCTACATCTCACCCTCCCCAGACCCTACTCCTATTGTGGGATCTACTAGGTAAGGTTGTTGTTGTTGTTGTTGCATCATCATCTTTCACTACCAACCACCCCTCCACCCGGCCTCCATAACCATCACCTGCAACCATACACCACCTAGAACCACACTGTCAGTGTACATACTGTCACCTGTAACCCCTGTAACCACTTGCAAGCACACCATCACCGTAACCACAACCACACCACTCCATCACCTGCAACCACACCGTTACTTACTCACTATGGCCTCCATAACCATCACCCTCCACCTCCGGTAACCTACAACCTCACCGACGACGTGCAAGCTCTCCGACGACCTTCCATCCACCTCAAAATAAGAGCGATGAATCCCCTCTGCCTTCTCTCTCCTTTCTAACCACCCTCAGCCACGAAAATGGCACTACCGCCACCAACTCGTTTCTGCAGTTAGGCGATGGTGGCTGCAGGTTTGGGTTTCGAAGGGTTGGTGGGTGGATGTTGGTGATGGGTTAGTGGATGATGATAAGCAGGTGGCATGTTGGTTGTGATGAAAGGTGGAAGAGATAGTGGTTGATTGTGGTGGTGAAAAGTGAAGATGGTGGTAGGTGAAGGACTAAAGGTCAAGAAGGAGATGGGTGGTGGGTCCCACTAAAGTTTTTAAATATTGAGTAAACTACACATTTAGTCCTTGTGGTTTACCATTAGTTTCACCTTTGAGTATTAAGGTTTAAAAGTTTCATGTTAAGGTGTTAAGTTTAGTTTTTTTAACATAATAGAGTATTAGCACTAATGGTGGTGGGCCCCACTTAAGTTTCACCTTTGGTCCTTGTGGTTTACCATTAGTCACGTGAGGGTAAACTCAGTTAAATATTAAACCCCGTTAGTGCTAATACCTTATTATGTTATAAAAACTAAACTTAACACCTTAACATGAAACTTTTAAACTTTAATACTCAAAGATGAAACTAATGGTAAACCACCGGGACTAATTGTGTAGTTCTCTCAAGCTGACAATAAAAAAAGGGGTAACTTTGCTAAATAGTAACCTAGTTTTAGGAGTGTTCTAATCAAGTCACTCATAAAAAAAATTGTTCCAATTAGGTAACTAAAGTTATTTTAGTGTTCTAATCATAGATAATTTACCCATTAAGAAGGTCATCAATCCATATGACTTTTATTTGGTTATTTTTTTAAATGTTGACTTGGATTATCAATAACAATATGGATTAAAAATTGAAAAATAAAATTTTAAAATTATGAAAAAATATGAAAATTACAAAAAAAAAATATGCAGAAAAATTTTAAATAATTATAAAAAAGCAAAAACTGACGAAAAAATAAAAAAATGCGAACTTTTTTAAAAATGGCAAAATAATATTAATTAAAATATAAAAAATAAAAATATAAACATTTTTAAAATTTTCATAATTTTTTTAAATATTCACAATTTTTATAAAACATTTTTTCCCAATTAGATAAGTCAACTTTACTTTAATGTTCTAATAAGGTTACTGAAGTTTAATTTTATGTTCTAGTCATAGATATTATACCTGCTATTCATGTAAACTATATAGGATTAGAACATAAAATAAACTTTAATGTCTTAATTAGAACAAATATTTTTATGAGTGATCTAATTGGAACACTAGTAAAAGTTTATTACCATTCTATAAAATATTCCCATAAAAAAATAAAAAAAAATAAAAACCTTTTTGTTTTAGACATTACTCATTTTTGAGGGTCCAATTATTGTTTTTAAGTAACATACATAGGACATTGGTGGATACTGAATCGGTAGAAATCATAATGGGAAAGTCTTTGATCCAGTTTTGTGATGTAAGCATGTAATGCTTGGTTTTTTTTTTTCTTTTTTCACAAATTTAGTACGGCCAGAACGCTTTATTCTATGATGTACAGGTTTTTAGTTTTTCTTTGTGAAAGAGATTGATTCAACATGATTATTCTCATTGATTTGAATCCTATAAATAATACAAGTCATCTCCTATAATTATGGAGAGATAATTACATCATAAATACAAAAATCATTTACATATATAAGACATATGTTATTACACCCCCGCAGTTGAAACGTCGGGAGGACCGATGTTGAGACTAGAACGAAATCATCGAACAACACGCGAGGGAGTCCCTTGGTGAAGATATCTGCTATCTGGTGACGAGACGGAACATGTAAGACTCGAATATGGCCACGCTGAACCTGTTCACGAACAAAGTGGATATAAAGCTCAATGTGTTTAGTGCGCTGATGTTGAACCGGGTTGCCGGAGAGATAAACCGCACTAACATTGTCACAATAGACCAGTGTAGCCCGAGAAAGCGGATGATGAAGCTCAAGGAGAAGATTGCGCAGCCAGCAGATATCAGCAACAACGTTCGCAACACCCCGGTATTCGGCTTCAGCACTGGATCTGGAGACCGTGGACTGGCGTTTTGAAGACCAGGAAATTAGGTTGTCACCCAAATAAACACAATAGCCAGAGGTGGACCGACGAGTGTCGGGGCAGCCAGCCCAGTCAGCATCCGTATAGGCTCGAAGGGACAGACTAGAAGCAGAACCCAGATGAAGACCGTGATCCGTAGTACCCTGAAGATATCTGATAATGCGCTTAAGCGCATTCCAGTGAGCCAGGCGAGGGGCGTGCATGTGCATACAAATCTGTTGCACTGCATAACAGATGTCAGGGCGGGTAAAAGTGAGATACTGAAGAGCTCCCGCAAGGCTGCGATACATAGCAGGATCATCATGAAGAGGGCCGGTATCAGCAGATAGTTTGGACTGCGTGTCAACAGGTGTGGCGACAGGGTTGCACGAGTCCATGGAAGCCCAATGAATGATGTCTTTGACATATGCCTGTTGAGATAAAAACATAGAGTTGCCATCCCTAGTCACCTGAATACCAAAGAAATAAGACAACTGCCCTAAGTCCTTCATGGCAAATTCACTAGATAAATCATGTAACAACCGGGTCTTTAGAGTGTCATTGGACGTGGTGAGAATAATGTCGTCTACATAAATAAGTAGATAAGTAATGTCAGTCCCATTATGATATATAAACAATGAATTATCCGACTTGCTTTGACGAAATCCTTGTAACGTGACAAAATCAGTGAACCGCTGGTACCAAGCGCGGGGTGCCTGTTTCAACCCGTAAAGAGACTTCCGAAGGCGACATACATGATCAGGAAAGTCCCGGTGACGAAAACCCTTGGGTTGATGCATGTACACTGTTTCTTCCAAGTTACCATGAAGAAAGGCATTGGTGACGTCCAATTGATGAATGGGCCAGGACTTGGAGAGAGCCAGAGAAAGAACCAACCGTATGGTAGACGGTTTGACAACTGGACTAAATGTCTCACCACAGTCAATGCCCGTCTGCTGCTTACGACCATCACATACCAGTCGTGCTTTATACCGCTCCAAAGTGCCGTCCGACCTGAATTTATGTTTAAATAACCACAAACATCGAATAATATTCATGTCTGGGGTCCTAGGTACAAGCTCCCAGGTCTTGTTTTTAATAAGTGCACTAAATTCGTTGGACATGGCATTGTACCATTCAGGAGAGGACAAGGCAACCTGTGGGTTTTTCGAGATAGGGACGATAGTGGTGGTATGTAGGTTGAATGGGTGTTTAGACTTCACGATACCGCTCATGGATCGGGTATGTGGTCGGGTAGCATGCGGAGGGGGTGGTGAGGGAGGTTGGGCTGATGTGGGTAACGGCGCTTGGGCCGGGTTGGGCCCAGGAATGTGAGCCGAGGATAAGGGAGGATGTTGGGCAGTAGCTGGAGCATCGGGTATTGGGCCAGGAGAGGAGGTAGGCGGTGGGATGTTTTGGGCAATAGCTTGAACATCGGGTATTGGGCCAGGAGGGATAAGTGGGCCAGTGGTGGGAGGGGGTGGAGTTGGGCTTGGGGAAGTAGGAGGGTGCTGGGTTGACTCCGAGGGGTGATCAGACCCGAGGGTAGGAGATTGGGTGGGTTTGGGCATTTTTTGTAGGTGTTCCCAAACATGGGGGTGGATGGTGGGGTTGAGGAATTCATAGGAGGGTTGTTGGGTAGATGATTGTATGGTGTAGGGAAATATTGATTCCTCAAAGTGTACGTGTCTAGAGATGGTAAGTTGGTGGGTGGTTAAGCCAAGGCACTTGTACCCACGATGATTTGTGGGGTACCCAAGGAAGACACAAGGGTGAGAACGATAGTTTAGTTTATGAATAGTGGTGGATGGGTGGAGAGGGTAGCACAGGCACCCGAAGACACGAAGATGGTCGTATTCGGGTGTGCAATTGTAAAGGATGGATGTGGGGGATTTAAAGTTGAGAAGTTTGCTGGGGAGGATGTTTAAGAGGTAAGTGGCGGTCTCAAGGGCATGGTGCCACATGTTAGGTGGTAAAGAGGCTTGGGCAAGAAGGGTGCGGATCATGTTATTAATGGTGCGGATTTTGCGTTCCGCTTTACCATTTTGGGAGGATGTATAAGGACAAGAAAAACGGAATTGCATCCCGTTATGGTGACAGAAGTTGTAAAAATTTTGGTTGGCATACTCTTTTCCATTGTCGCACTGAAATTGTTTGATTTTACAATGGAATTGAGTGTTAATTAGGTTGTGAAGATTGGTAAATGTGTGTAAAACTTGTGACTTATTGGCTAGCGGGAAGGTCCACAAAAAATTAGTGAAATCGTCAACAAACAAAATATAATATTTGTGGCCACCAGTGCTAAGCACAGGAGATGTCCATAAATCACTATGATTAATGTCAAAAGCCGCATGAGTAACATTGACAGAATCATAAAAAGGTAATCTAACACTTTTACCAAAAACACAAGGTTCACAATGAGTTTTATTAAATTTGCCATAATCAATAAAAGAAGATAATTTCAAAGACTTTAATAAATTAGTGCCAGGATGACCCAATCTTTGATGCCAGCGATCTTGAGAAACAGCAACGAAGGTGGTTGGAGAGGAGGACTTGAGGGACTTGAGTGGGAGAGGTTCAGTCAGCGGGTAAAGATCGCCAGTGCTATTGCATCGTAGGATAGGAGCCCGAGTTTTGAGATCCTTCACAAGAAAGCCAAAAGGGTCAAATTCAATAGACACTAAATTATCCGTGGTAAGACGATGGACAGAGATAAGGTTTTTGATGATATTAGGGGCAAATAGGACATTGTTGAGTTGAAGGGGTGGGTAAGGTGGTGGTAGGACTTGGTTGCCTTGGGCCAATACGGGGATGGTCATGCCATTACCAACTATAATAAATTTATTAGTGCATTTATTAAAATTAGACGGAGAGTATATACCTTGGGCGTTGGTGGAATGAGAAGAGGCACCAGTGTCCATCACACCATGATCCGGCGGGTTGAGAGCGAGTGTGTACAGTGCTTGTTCAATGTCAGTCGGGGAGTAAGCGGCAAAATTGACTTGATCCGGGCGAGGGCCAAGAATACCTTGAGAGTTATTGTTGTTGGGCCTGGATGGATAAGGCCAAGGGGGTTGGGTAGGGGCCGAGCGGTTTTGTTGTTGGGCCTGTTGAAGTGCCGTGGCCCACTGGGCTGAGGTCCACGAGTTGGGGAAAACGATATATGGGTGGGAATGGTTATTGGGCTGCATAGGAGAGGACCTGTTACGTGAGTTTGTATTGGGCCTATTGGTGCGTCTGCCACGTCCAGACCTATTGGAGTTGTTATTGGGCTGTGTAGGGAAACGGTTGTGTGTGGGCTGGGTAGGGGTGTTAGGGGTGGATGTGGAGTTGGTAAGGAGAGCAGTAGAAGCCGAGTTTGAGGCACGGGTTGCGTGACGTTTCTTCTTGGTTTCTTCTTGAGTTAACCGAGATCGAACATCACGAAATTCAGGTAACGGGTTTTGGTTTTGAAGCACCGTAGAGAAGCTGTCATATGCCTCGGTGAGGCCCGTAAGAACCTTAAGCACAAGCATTCGATTGTCAATGGGTGAGCCGACGCTTGCGAGTTGATCAGCCAAGTGCTTGGCTTGTTGACAGTATTCATCCATAGAAGAAAAATTCTCAAGGTATAAATTGGCAAATTCCTGACCAAGAAAAATAACCCGGGTATTTTGGTTATCACTAAATTCGCTCTCAACGGCATTCCAAGCTTCATACGCCGTTTGACCAGGTTGGAGAATGATGTGTAGAAGAGGCTGAGAAATAGTGGCGTAAATCCACTGTAAGACGATGGCGTCTAGACGTGACCATAGAGATTCAGCGGCAATGACCGCCGCCTCTGCGTTGGCGGCAGAAACGGGATCAGAGGAGGCAGGGGGAGGGGTCACGGGTATCCTAGGAGCAAGATGATGCTGCACCTCAAAAGCTTGACAGTGGACCTGGAATAAAGTTTTCCATGTCGTGAAGTGGGTTGAATCTTTTTCTAGAATTATGGGGATATGCGACTTGATATTGGTAACAGCAAGTGCTGGATGAAGGGGATTTGGAATCCATGGGGCAAAGGAATAGAAGAGATAAACGAAGAAGAGGATGGAGGGCAGGCTTCGGCGCACAGCAGAGGAGGTGCGACAACCGGAAAGAAGAGGTGCAGGGCGGCGGAAGTGTGGTTTAGGAAAACCTAGATTGATTCAACATGATTATTCTCATTGATTTGAATCCTATAAATAATACAAGCTATCTCTTATAATTATGGAGAGATAATTACATCATAAATACAAAAATCATCTATACATATAATAAACCAAAGTCATTTTAATGACATGGCATTCAAAGAGGCATTCTCCTCCTTGAGTGTGTCATGTGTCATCCCATGTGGCATTGAGATATTTTAGGAAAAAAATAATTTAAAAATAAAATTGGATTTTTCTCTCTTATGTTTCCTCCCATGATATTTAAACGTTAATATCTTTTATATACGAGATTTATTAAAGAAAAAAATTACACCAAATTAACGAGCGTTTTATTATCTTTTCAATGAGTACCATAGTGCTATTTAAAACGTAGAAAAAACGACTATTTTTTGTGTGGTTTCGTTCATACAGGAAAAAAAAACACAAAGTGTTCAGGTAAATCATTAATCATGTATAGGCAAGTCACTAATTATGTTCAAATCAGTAAATATGAATTCTATTTTCAACATGCGTTAGCATTGGAGTTATACATTGTTTTAGGTTATATATTAATATTAGAGTTATACATTGTTTAAGGTTAGGCGTTAACATTGGAGATACATTTTTAATTGTTTTAGGTTAAGTGCTACCCGAAGCTTTCCTGCATGTAACTGTAAAGCGTATCATTTTATTACATATGTAAAATTAATATGTCATATTAGATTTTTCAACCCCGGGACGTTCCCGGGGTATAATCTAGTTTACATATATAAGACATATGTTATTACTTTGCATTTAGCTCTAGAAAAAAAATTACAAATTATATATCGTCAATAATTTTTTATCAGTACAATACAGTATAAACCCATATAATCGTTAAGTTCGTTCATCATACATGGGTTTGTACGAATTCAGACATAAAGGCTTAAGTAGATGACAATTTATTGCTGAAGACAAATGTATCTCAGAATCATTAGACCGTCATTATCAGTTAGAACCGAGTAAACCAAGTTTATTACACAAGTTTGTTTTTGAAACCTTGTCATCGGTGTATTTTAGATACACCTTATTTTAATTCTATTATAAATTAATCGATTTAATTAGTTATAAAATATATTATTTATATTTGATTTTGTATTTGGTAGGTTTTAAAAGAAAACAAGAACAAATACTAAGATTGTGTTTTGAAATGGATTTTTAGATTATTGCGTTTTGAAAACGCAAATAATCAGATTTTAGTGTTTGGGGTTGAGTTTTGAAATAGATTTTTAGGCTACCAAAACGCAATAATCTAAAGGCAGCTCCACCCCTACTTTTTCAAAGCGCTAATCTGTTTTGAAAAATCAATCCCAAACACCTGCAAAGATGAACCAAACTGAAGTAATTAGAAACTAAATTAAATTCAGAATTACCATTAAAATAATTCATGGTTAAATCAATTGAAAAATGAGATTATTACGTAGGGAGAAATCAAAAGAAATAATAGATGAAAGCTAAAACTCATGTTATTTAAATTTCTTATTTCATTTGACTAACTTATTAAATTTGTTAAACTGAAACATGCAGCAGCAAAAACGTGAAGCTTGGAACCTTGTAAATGGAATGGTGGGGTGAACTTAAAGAGGCCCATATAGTTAATTATGATGGGAGTTTGGGGCTTGGGACTTGGGTTACACGTTGGACCGAATGGATTGTCAAGGAATTTTTAATTGGACTGCAAACGTAATATTGGATCGCATCAGGATAAGATGGGCTCAAATTAATGGATGGGAACTTCAACTTTCAAGTAGAGGTGCACAAATCGGGTTTTTTTAGTACCCGGTTCCGGGTGTGGAAATAATCGGTTCCAGTTTCGGTTCCTAGCATAAAAAACCATACCCGGTATACCGGTTCCGGTTTTTCAATACCCGGTTCCGGTTTTTTCAATACCCAGTTCCGGTTTTTTTAATACCCGGTTCCGGTTTTTTCAATACCCGGTTCCGGGTATGGAACCGGTTTCTGGTATATCGGGTATTGAAAAAAACCGGGTACACTGGGTATTGAAAAACCGGGTATATCGGCTATTGGATTCTTTTTATACAATCACGTCGAAGGGTAGTGCGACTTAGATGATTATAACGCGGTTATAGAATTCTTTGAGTATACTTTTTGAGTATTTGGAAAACCCGGTTCCGGTTTTTCAATACCCGGTTCTGCCTCAACATCAAAATGCCAAATAGTCCCGTCGCTTGACACTTACTTTTTGAGTATTCGGAAAACCCGGTTCCGGGTACAACTCGGTTCGGGTATTTAAAAAACCGGGTACAACTCGGTTCCGGGTATTTAAAAAACCGGGTACAACCGGGTATAAATCGGGTCTGGTTCCGGGTCCGGTGTTTTACATAGAAATCTATACTCTATGCGTACCCGGCGGGTAGGGTCGGGTACAGTTCCGGGTTTTTTAATACCGGTTTCGGTTTTTTTTTCCGGTTCCAATTCTGGTTCGGTTTTTTTGTGCACCTCTACTTTCAAGTAATTAAATTGGCCCACAAGAAAGAAGGCCAGATGGCCGATGGTTGGAATTAAAAGGAGTTGTAAAAGAAGTAGTCTCCACACTTGTATGGAATTCTACAGTTTTCTTGCACCATTAACACAGACAAATGTTGATGTCTTCAATTAGGTTTTTAAATTAAGGGGTACTGAATTTAAATAATTTAAAGTTTGAGTCATTGTTCAATAATAATTCAAACTTTTACGTTGGATTAGGATAATCCCAAGTGAACATGTGGGTGTCAAAAATGAACCTCCGTTAAGTCTGGACTAATTGTGTTAGTTAAAGATGAGGTGGCTGTTGATGTGGCATGCTGACGTGTACCTGATGTTGATGTGGCACTTGAGTTGGCATGCTGACATGTTTTTTTTATTCCACATAATTTTATTTAAATCCACGTCACTTTTGTGTGGGCCTATTCTTTACAAAACATAAACATAAAAATAAACAACACATATCAAACATCATTCGTAACTTCTTATCAGTTCTAAACATAACATTCAATTAGGGTTCTTAAACACAATCAAAGTACACGATCAAACACGACTGTTGAACTAGGGTTCTTTAAAATCATACAACACGACTTTTGAACTAGAGCACGATCTTTATTGGCAATGACAGAGGCGATCACCCTCACATTTTGGTTTGGTGGAGAGCTTGATGCTGATAGCCCATTACGAAGGTATGTAGGTGGTCAATTGAAGGTTATTAATGTTAAGTTTGATAAGTTTTCTTATTTTGAGTTAACTGATTATGTCATGGAAACTGGGGTTTACAAAAGTAAAGATTTCACCTTGTATTTTAAAAACCCTGAAAATGGAACTTTGAAGAGGATTGAAAGTGATAGGGAAGTGAACGAGGTGGTGATAATGCTTGATAATAATGAAGTTATTGAAGTGTGTGTTCAACTTGGCAAGTTCACCATACACCTGTGAAACCCAGCCCAGTTGGAAGCCCAATAAGATGGTCAAAGTCTACAGTTAAGAGACTACCAACTGAAAGCAGCAAGTCAAACCCTACTTCCCTCATGTGAAAGTGTACAGTAGGTTATTTCAAGAGAAGCTTGATACTATTGAGGAAAAAGTTGAAGGCTCTAAAGAAAATTCAGAGGGAGAAGTTGTTGATAAGGTAGAGGAGGAAAAGCTGAAATCTGTATCTGATCAGCTTGAAAAAGATATTTCAAAGGGAGAGCAGGGTGATAAAGAGGATTCTGATGGAGAAGAAGTAGGTTCAGGTAAAGATTCTGATGAGTTTAGTTACCAAACTGCTAATCCATTTGGTGATTCGGATGAAGAGGATAGCCATGATGAAGAAGTGATTAGGTATGTGGATGATGAGGACAAGGATGATGAAGAGTGAAAAATCTCATTTGAAGTAGTACAGGCTGCTGAAAAAAGAAGATAAAGAATTAAAGCAGGCTTTGCTTGATGAGTGTCTAAAGAATCCCATTGTTCATGAGGCAGATGATGAAGGGGGTTGTTCTAAGTTAGATGCACACAGTAACTATCATGAGGACAGTGATGGTGATGTTAAATGCCCAGGTGAGAGTGAAGATAATAACATTCTTGGAAAGAAGTACACAGAAATTGTACCTGTTATAAGTTCAAGAACTAATTAGAAGTTTGAGTGGGAAGATGGAATTAGATTCCCAAGCAGAAAAGTATTCAAGGAAATAATCAAACAATATTCAGTTGCTCAAGTAAGAAACCTGAAAATAACTATAAGTGATCAAAATGGAAATGGTCATGTAGGTGTTTCATGTGTGGCTAATTGCCTATTTAGTGTCTACTGTTCTTTTCATGAAGATTGTTATATGATTAAGAAAGTAACAAACAAACACACCTACCAAAGAAGCATGACTAAGAATAGACAGTTGACTTCATCATTCATTGGTGATCAGTTTTTGCCTGTGTTTAAGGCTAATCCTGCTTGGTCTAGCAAAGACATTCAACAAGCTGTGAAGCAGAAGTACAAGGTGTTTATATCTAAGTGGTTGACTTATAAGGCTAAAGCTCATGCACTTAGGAAGCTTCATGGTTCTATGAGAGACCATTACAGTAAACTAGGATCCTATTTGGCTGCATTACAAGCTACCAATCCCACTTCAGTGTTCAATTTGGTAACCTACCCAACTGGTGAGATTGATGAAGATAGAAATGGAGATGGTATAGACCAATTTTGGAAGTTGTTTATCTGCTTTGTCAGTCTCAAGAAGGGCTTCTTGGCTGGTTGCAGGAAGGTTTTATGTTTAGATGGTTGTTTCCTCAAAACATTCCTCAGAGGAATGTTGTTATGTGCAGTTGGAAGGGATGCTAATGACAGAATGTATCCAGTAGACATTAAAAGTTAACATCCATACAAACACTAACATATCCATTAGACATTAACAATTAACACCCATACAACCATTACAAACAATACTAAACCTAATACAACTTTAACATATCCATCACACAATTGTTTTTTCAGCTGTTTATTTTCTTCCTTTAGAATCTTAACTTGTAACTCCAAGTTTTCAATCTTTAACCCTTCATAATTCCTCATACTTTGTCTGTCTTTATCAATTCTTAGAACCTTGCCAACTTCTTCTTTCCACATAAAAAACTTACAATCCATCATCTACAATAGCAAATTACAACATCAACAAATACATTAATTACCGAATGAAAAATATTACATGAAATTACCGGCCAAAGAGGGCATCCGTAAAACTCTTGTCCAATTCGAGAACTTTTCTTACTTCTAACTACACGACGGATTGCAACCATATTGTGGTTGCAATAGACTTGTCCATCCAAATCGACCTTAAAAACCTTGTTCCTCTTTTTTGCAATTCGTGAAGAAGCTGATGAAGAAGAGGTCATGTCGAATTATGGATTCAATCGGAGACGATGAACTTGGGTTTTAGGGTTCTTTGACAAGAATTTGGGTTTTAGGTTTCTTGGTTGAAGAAGCTGATGTTGAATTATTACAAATGATGTTGTTTATTTTTATGTTTATGTTTTGTAAAGAATGGGCCCACACAAAAGTGACGTGGATTTAAAAAAATTACGTGGAATAAAAAAACACGTCAGCATGCCAACTCAAGTGCCACATCAGCATCAGGTACACGTCAGCATGCCACATCAACAGCCACGTCATCTTTTACTAATTTAGTTAGTCCAGACTTAACGGAGGTTCATTTTTGACACCCACATGTTCACTTGGGATTATCCTGGTCCAACGTAAAAGTTTGGATTATTTAAATCCAATATCCCTTAAATTAACAGATTCAATAAATCAATGATCAAACCTTTTGTGTAAGTTAGCCCTAATTACTTGTAATCTAAAACCCGATTGTGATCATTTCTTTTACATACTCGTTTAAAACTAATCAACTTTCCATTAACATCATACAACATTCTTAATAAATTCAAACAAATATCAACGTAAACTTCATAATGTTTCTTTACGCTTGTTTCATAAACAGTTTAGATAATCAAACAACTCGTGCAATACTGACCACGATGTTCTTCGTGGATACGATACCTGACTTACCCTAACTACTGAGGTTAATTGGGTTTTTGCATGATCAGGACGACATAGTCATCACCCTGAATCTCTAAATAATATAAAATGTGACTTTGATACCTAATTCGTTTTTCAGGATTTCAAAATTGAAATTGATTCCATGTTAATAAATTGTTGAGAGCGATTATGAAATTGAATCTTTCAAATTTCAGACTCTGAAAATAAGAATTTGGTAAAATTACTAAAATGGATAACTAACTAATAAGAATTTGGTAAATTTACCAAAATGGATAACTAACTAAACATAAACAAATACTAAAATAGTCATTGTCTTCTAACATTAGTTGGCGTTCTTTCAACCTTTCTAACATTAGTTGGTAGATTGTCTTCTGTTTTGGTTGTATGTTTTTCGATAGGTGGCTGTAATTATTGATTGTATCGGATGATTTTGTTAGTATCCCGCTAGTTTGGGTGATAATAAAATTTAGTTGGCCGTTCTAAAAAAAATAGTCATTGTTGATTTTTAAAAACTAGCTAGGCAAATCCATGGGCTAAGCTAACAAATTCTAGGTGCAAAAAACTTCAAAGATAAGCCATAGCCGACAATTAATACTATCTATTTTGGAAATGTGGAAGTTAACTTTGTCTATATTTGTAATTTTTCCCATTTTTTTGGTTGTTTCTCGACATAGAGAATCCAGAACGACTCAAACTTGATTAGAAAAATCACTTTTTTATAAGTACTCATAAGTCATCAAATAGGTGAAATTAACATCGTTCACAAACCTATATGCCAATTATTGGTGTGATTACTCGTAAATCAATATAATAAAGAAGAAGGGGACCATCTCCACATTAACCAGTCATCGGTTTGAAACAAAATAATGAGCTTCGTCGCACGTGGTTAAGTGACACCCATTAGCACTTGTCCATCGATTACAAATACCTAAGCACTTAGTCGCACGTGGTTGAGTGAGGGAGTCCTATTGTCCAACATGCAATAGCGTCGCTCGCCTAAAAGGATAATGTCTTATTTGCATTCGAGAAATGAAAGTCCAATCTTATTCCTTTAAGCTGGCCTCCAAGAGCCAGCTGGCCCAGCATGGCCCAACACTTCTCCACTATATAATGGTGTCTTAGCCACCTCAGGTAATAATCTAGTCATTTCTAATCCCTCACTACTCTTTCACACTATTTTTACAACTCCTAAGAACAACTAACTTATTCTCTCACCAGAGCTCAAACGCAGGAGATCCCCTCCTGCGTTAAGACTAACGGTTTTGTTTGTCTTGTAGAATCTTTCAAGCCTTTGAACCTCAGAAACGTCTATAGCATCACCTGCCGTTATTTGTTGTAGCAACAACTTCCATTCAATTATTGTTTATAAGCTTAATTTTATTCTTGATTCAATTTACATTTTTATAAGATTAATTTTTTTCTTGATTCATATTCAATCTGGGCAATAAACCTTTTATCAACATGAATCATACAGATTTCTTGTCGATCTTTACATTTAAATAAAAGATTTTAATTAAAACAATTAGAAATTTACAATTGAGTGCCAGGTAAACACGCGACAAAATGTGCCGCAACCCCCTTTTGATTAACAAAATCTACGAAAAACAAATTTATGATTCTTCGACTTCGAAGAATTGTCGTGCACTACCCGTTGCACTCTATTCTTTCCATTCCTCCAATACTTCTATATTCTCAAGGACGGGTCAAAATTGTTGAGGATGTTGTCTTCTTCAGCCCACATATAGGCTCAACCGTTTTAGGTCTATTATGATTAACTTCTTGAGCAAGTTTAGCATAGGGTTAAGCCCTAATTAGGAGCCTATATAATAATCTCTTGTACTTGTATTTGGTATCACTCAATGATAAGAATACCCCAGTTGCCCCGTAAACGTAGGTCAGCTTAGACCGAACCACTTAAATCTTGTGTTCGTGTGTGTTCTACAATCCTAACAAAAATATATCCCATTTCTCCTATATATGAAACGATAGCATATAACTTATCGTGTGTACAATCATAGCCGGCAATCAATCAATCAAGCAACTTCCTCTAATCCGACGGCTAATGTAATCCTGATCAACACGTCCCTTCTTGATCGAGACCCTTTCTTCTTGTTTCGCCTTTTGTCCTTCCCAAAGCATTTTGGGACTATATTCTATGCTATTGAAAGCACAATTTTTGGCACAAAGAAGCAAACTTCCAAACACGTCCAGCTTAAAATGACAAGTGTTTGACCCCTAGAGCATGCTTAAGAGCCACGTCCAGCTTATCATGACTTTGTCTATTTTGACCCTTTCAAAAAGCATCCCAAAAATATTATCCAATATACTCTTTAACTTTAACGTTGTAGGCACCGTAAAATAGTTTATCAACATTACTTGTATTTATTTCCATGTAGTCAAATAATCTTTGTCCATTTTTTTAACTTTAATTATTTGTCATTCAGATATATGAGTATATGCTTACATGAGTGTGTGTATATATATAGGAGTTACAAAGTGTAGGTCTTGAACTCATCAATGGAGTTTCCTATTGTTTTTGTTGTTGGTTATCTTATGTTATCATGTTTTGCAGCAAGTTGCTATGGTGTCACCTTTTCATCGCTTCATAAGACACTTATAGTCTCAGCTTCATCTCCACTAGGCCATGGTCTCTCTCTCTCTCTCTCTCTCTCTCTCTAATGTTGATTTTATATTGTAATCTGAAATTATGTTTAGTTATAGTTGTGGATCTGATGTATGTTTATATGTTGAATGAATTTTGGAACAATATGTTGTTTAGATGATTAGTGTTGTGACGCTTCATTTAAGCATCGTGTCAGTTCACAATTGTATGTATATAGGTAATCTTTGTCGATCCAATATGGTGGATCGTTTGTTAATAATATTCATGTTTACATTGTTAAATAATATGAATTGTTTGTAATGTCTAGGTGTTTTAGGAGTTGTAAAAGTTTTTTGCAAGTGGTTTTTTAATTTCATGGTGGCTTCTAATTGGTAGTTTGCTACTGCAATAAGTGGACTCTAGTTATAATCGCTGACGTGGCAAGCGGTCTCATTGAACCTACGTTCGTCTTCTTAGTCTCATCAAGTAATTAACGTCCGTGAACTTGAGTCTGTCGTTTGAACGAGCCGACTCAAAGCAGTAGGATTACTGAATCTATTTAGAGCCACTTATTGAAGTAGCAGACTGCCTATAAATCTACATGAAATTAAAAAAAAAAACATGTACAAACACTTTTAGAGTTCCTAAACCACCTAGATGTCGAAAAATTGTTTGATCCCTATAGACATTTGTGTCGTTGGTAGAGTAGTTGAAACGATTTGATTTTTTTTTTATGGCATTGAATGATCTCTATAACTTAATCTGAATCTTGCAGTACTAAAGGCTGGAGAAGATGAACTCACAATTAAATGGGAATTCAACCAGACTTTCCCACCCGGTACAGACTCAGCCTACAAGACTTTAAAACTCAAACTATGCTATGCACCTGAGAGCCAAAAAGATCGACCATGGCGAAAGACAGTGGACGACCTAAAGAAGGACAAAACATGCCAACACACAATTGCTGTAAAGCCATACAGCCCTTCAAACAATTCAGTCATTTGGACAGTTGATAGAGACATCCCATCAGCTAAGTATTTTGTGAGGGTCTACGCGTACGATGGCCAAGAAGTTGTGATAGGGTATGGCCAAAACACGGATCACAGCAAGACTTTTGACATTTTTACTATCCATGCGATCACAGGTCGTCATGTCTCGCTTGATGTGGCATCTGTTTGTTTTTCAGTTTTTTCGGTTGGTTCACTGGCCGGGTTTTTTTATATGGAGAGAAGAAAGGGGAAAATTTCACAACACAAGTGAGGTGATACTTGTAAGGATTGAAAATTTGCGTTTTTCGAAGTTTAAAGAATGATCAATGTGTCTTTGGACCCTGAAGGATAGTGATGTCAGTTTGCATATATGTATATGGATTGAAGTAACTCGTTTAATAATAAACAAATCGAGTTCGGTTTAGGGCTGTTCAAATCGCTTGCCGCTCGAGGATCGCTCGTCGCTCGTTCGGAAAATGCTCGAAAAATGCTCGCTCGATCTTCCGCTCGGTTGTATATGAGCCGATCGGCTCGGTTCGGTTTGTAAATGAGCCAAGCACGAGCAAAGGTACGCTCGGCTCGGTTCGGCTCGAATAAATTTATATTTTTTTTAATAATAAATATACACACAATTTACAGATAAATTTATGGTTTTATATATAAAATTCTCTTGGATTTGACTCATCATATGCAAACAAAATATAACTAGCACACTTAACACAATAAAAAAATTAACACTAGATTTAATAGTAAAACAATAAGTCATGAGGTGGCAGTCTTGACTTCTTTATGCAAACAAAATATAACCATCACTAATTGTCGCTTGATATCACACCTACATCACAATGCAACAACTATTGTCTAACGTATGCTCATCACCTCACCAGCCTCAATCTAAGCCTCATCATTGGACATTGGGATATCAATATTAGTGTCATCAGACATTTTGACCTTAGTTGTCATCCGACAATGAAAACATCGAAGGAAACATCCCAATTTTATACTCGTCCATATTATTCTTTGCTCAATTCTCGCTCGGCGCTCGCTCGGAAAATTTGCACTCGAAGAATGCTCGTTCGGTTTTCGGCTCGATTGTAAACGAGCTGCTTCGCTCGGTTCGGTTTGTAAACGAGCCAAGCATGAGCAAAGCTCCGTTCGGATCGGCTCGGCTCGTGAACAACCCTAGTTCGGTTGTGTTGTAAACAAATGTGCCAAGTCATTAATCCGAAAACAATACACGAAAACAATACACGACTAACCTCTGTTTAGACCTTTTGTTTAACAGATAGTAACATTACAGTCTGCCCTTTGGCTTTATTCATTCCCTTTCCCTTTATGGAAAGTAAAAGAAGCAGCAATAAAGTTCACAGACAGCCTGTGGTTTATTTTTGTATTTAACTTGTAACAAAAGTTCTCATATCTTGTATTTCTTTTTCTATAATAAGTAACTTGCAACAAAAGTTTTCATATTGGTTTCTTCTTGTTAACGGTTTCAATCTCAATTAGCTTACAAGTGGTCCAGCTGGTGCACACCCCTACCTCCAAGAACACGTCCCTTTTTCATCGACTTGACACGCGTCCCTCTAGACTAGGATGCATTGACACATACACTTCGGTTATAACACCGGTCCCATTTGCTTCCTATTTGTTGAGTTGGGTTCGGCACAAAGGAGATATTTGATCTCTATGTGGTTATATGCGTTAAGTTAAACGACTTAACTGAAAGTAAAACAAATCATAAGTCCTAAATGTATACAAATGCATAAAGCCCTCAAAATCACTTTGTAAAATACAAGTTTATGTTATTGTAACAATATAGTTTCAAAACCACAATTAACAAATTACTTGTTTATAAAATTCACAAGATGAGTAAAAAGAATGTGTGTGGGCCAACCCAACCATTATCATAATAAGCCCATTTCCATAAACTATGTCTAAGATAGTAAGATATATGCAGTGGTCCACAGCTTTTAAATGTTTATCCAAAGAAAAAACAGCTTTAATTTTAAGGCTTAACACATACATGCAAGTAAGGTACTTGATCCAATTTGAACTTTAAGATATTCCCTATTTTTTCATTGTTATATATTGCCTAGATATCGCGTAATCAGAAAACCACACACCAAACATACCTGCTTAATCTTTACCTTTCTCAGCTTTGAGCCCAAACGGTATAACAGCAGCCTGAAAATGCAGCAGCAAGTGGTTAAGAAGGATCGGAGAATGTTCAGTTCATCCGATGACAGTGCAATGATGAAGCAGGTTGTGGGGACCCATTCACCGATGGTCGTGATGTTCACTTGGAACCCATTCTTAATGTCATTGAAGAAACACTCCATCAGGCCATTCCTGCAAATGTTGGTGTCATTACTGTATGTTACTATTCAATGCTTATATTTTTGTTGCAATTTTGGCCCGTTTGATTACAGTGGGTCAGTTTGGGTTATAAATTATCCCTAATGGGCCAAACTGATCAAACGGGTCGAAAATTGTCTAAAGTGTATTTTCTTTATCCAAGAAAATATACTGTTATAGTTTTTATATAAACTTGTGATTATATTTAATACATTGGTCAAATGGGTCGGTTTGGGTTATGTCTTATTCCTAATGGGTCAAACCGCTCAAATGGGTCAAAAGTTGCGCAAAGTGTATGTTTTTAATAAAAAAGTTATATTGTTATATGTAATAAATAATATCTTTGTATACATTTTGTGATCATAATCATATTTAGCACATTAATCAAAATTTAATAAATTGTCAGTTTTGATCCATTACCAAACCTACCCGTTATACCAACTTCAATGTGTGGGATGCTTACCATGTCATTTTAGGGTACACATGATGGACACATTGCACCGGTGGGAGAAATGAAGGCTGCCTTCTCTAGCTTTGATGACGTTGATGGTATTCCAGACGGATTGGCTCATCTGATCCATAAGATTGCGTGTGAGGTTAGTATGTAAATTACTATGTATTGATAGTTTAGAGGAGGCGGTTTTGCCCCATCTACTAACGAACATGTCAATTCAGGTTATATTTCATCTCTAACGGTTATTAAATTAACATTGAAAATGTGTAACTTATGTGAACATCCTTGCATGGTAGTTATCTATTAAAGATACAAAAACTTTTGACATAATGTGTTCGGGTCAACCCAACCTGAGTACCTGACCCGTTTCAACCTGCACTATATCTTACCCAAACCCGCTTGACCTACCAAATTTTCCACCTATTAATACTTTCATCGCCTACAGTTTTCTTGCAAGTGCTCAGGAGGAGCAGATGCTCATCAATCAACACTAGCGATTCTCAACATGCTTTCAAGCTACACATGGGAAGCCAAAGTGGTGATATCATTAGGGGCATTTGCAGTCAAATTCGGAGAATTTTGGCTCGTGGCTCAACTATTTGCCACCAATCCACTTGCTAAATCGGTAGCATTGCTCAAACAATTGCCAAACATCACAGAACATTATAAACCACTCAAACCAAGATTTGACGCTATTAATAATCTCATTAAGGCTATGTTGGATGTGACTAAATGTATCATTTCATTCAAGAATCTACCTCATCAGTATCTCCAAGATGACACACCACCCAAGTCGACAGCATTGACTCATATTCCCACTGCGGTTTATTGGTCCATCAAGAGTATGGTGGCTTGTGCATCTCAACTTACAAGCCTTTTAGGCATGAATTACGAGTAAGTTACCTTTTTAATTTTTTTTTTATCTTTCTTCTCTCAAATTGAGGAAAAAAACGTCTTAAAAGTTAATGTGCGGTTTTTTTTTAATATGATTACTGCAACTTGTAGTTTCAATAGCCGATTATTAATGTCTAGATAAACATATTCTGCGTCTAAATATTAATAACCGGCTATGTTAAATTTATAAGATATAACGTGTTATATGCTGAATGCAGATATATGACGGCTACCTCGGAGGCATGGGAACTTTCAAGCTTGGCTCACAAGGTTGACAATGTTCATGAGCACCTTAAAGAACTCCTCATCCTTTGTATGAAAAACATAGGTAGGTGTTGTATGTTTAGCATCTTTGTGCAGTTTTTATTGTTTAAACTTAAATGATCCTTAAATTACTCGAAAAATAATTTAAAGTCCATACATAATATGTTGCTGCAGAGGAGAAGCAACATGATGAATATTATCTCATGCTTGTACGAATCTTTGATGTGTCTCACTTAGACAACTTGAAGATTCTCAAGGCTTTGTTTTGTGCCAAGGATGATATTCATCCGCTTCTTGATGGATCATCGAAAACAAGGGTTAGTTTTAGTAGTCCTTTCTATATATTTGATTCCTTAATGTACTTTTATCAACTTATCAAACGATTAAAACAGGTTAACGTGGACGTGCTAAGGAAAAAGACTGTGTTGCTGCTCATATCAGACCTCGACGTCTCCCATGAGGAGATTTTAGTCCTCACTCAAATCTACAAAGACTCAAGAATACAACAAGGTCTTCATTATGAAATTGTGTGGGTACCGGTTGTGGACAATCTGATGACATGGAACGATATACATCAACACAAGCTTGAGCAGCTTCAATCAATGATGACATGGCATATGCTGCATCACCCTACATTGCTAGAACCAGCAGTCATCAAGTACATCAAGAAAGCGTGGCACTTTGAACAAAAGCCGATTTTAGTAGCATTAGATCCACAAGGTAGAGTGACGTCACCAAACGCGCTCCATATGGTCTGGATTTGGAGAAATGATGCTTACCCTTTCACTAACATGAAAGAGGAAGCATTATGGAAGGAAGAATCTTGGACAATAAATTTATTAGTCGACAGCATTGATCGATATATATTACATTGGGTAAGTTTAGTTATAAACTTATAAATTATAATTAATAAATGTACAAATTAAATATTTTCTATATGAATATTGCTAGATTGCTGAAGACAAATACATATGTTTATATGGAGGAGATGATCTAGAATGGATCAGGAAATTTACAAAGAGCGCGAATAATATTGCGAGAACTACAGGAATCCCATTGAAGATGATTTATGTGGGAAAAAGTGGAACCAAAGAGAGAATAAGAAAAATAAGTACAACGATAAGCGAAGAGAAACTAAGCCACACTTGGCCCGACCCAACTTACGTGTGGTACTTTTGGACGCGGCTTGAGAGCATGTTGCACTCAAAGATTCAACAAGGTAAGAGTTTTGAAGACGACTCGATTATGAAAGAGGTGATGACCATGATGAGTTTTGATGGGAGTGATAAAGGGTGGGCATTGATCTGTAGGGGATCAAGTGATATGGCAAGAGCGAATGCTGATTTGGCGCTGACGAGTTTAAATGAGTATGAGAATTGGGAAGGAGATGCACAACAGAATGGTTTTGTCCCAGCTTTAAAAGCTTACTTGGCGCTAAAGCATACGCCTCAACATTGTACCCGACTTATTCTTCCAGGGGTTGGTGGTGGGATTCCTGGTGAGGTGGTGTGTTCAGAATGTGGTAGGACTATGGAGAAATTCTTTATGTTTCGTTGTTGTACGATTAACGTCGTGTTACAGTTAAGGTTAAATTTATGTTTGTTAGTTGTTTTGGTATTAAGACCAGTTAAGAGGTGCAGTTAGAAGTGTGATACTGCTTCATTGTTTTTTTAAAATAAGTAATAGTGTGTTATTCTTATTTCTACATGCAATGTACAAGAATAACGACTTGTTTTCCGCTGTTCGTTTTTTTTTAAACACATACTAATTAACTTGAATAGGATTCTACGTGATTGAAATTGCTCTTCATGATGCAACAAAGAAGATGTGATTATGTATGTAAAACCTGATCTAAAATCTATAATGGGGTGGTGGCGCAGTTGGCTAGCGCGTAGGTCTCATAGCATCTGAGTTATCCTGAGGTCGAGAGTTCGAGCCTCTCTCACCCCATTCAATTTTTTTCCTTCCGAAGTAAAACTTAAATACCCAAACGTCACTTTTATCAATACTAATTTGAACATATCTTAAAGTCGTATCCTTGTCGTTTTACAGGTTGCTTTGTTTAATGTTAATTTACAATTACTAGTGGGGTGGGGTGGGGTTTAGTTTGATGCGGAGGAGAACACAATACTTAGGTTGGTGATATTACGGGTGTATATGGTGATTCGATTTTTAGTCACAACCATAACATAAACTAAAATTTTCGGTTAAAGTATTCAAAAACCGACCGGCTTAGATTATTCCGGGTTTCGTTAATACCTAATGATCATAATATAAAATTATATTTGACTCATCAGCCGAAAAAGCCAATTATTGTATGAGATCAATCAAAATATGATGTGTGTATTTTACGCAATACAACAAAGAATGAGGTTGTTCACGAGCTTAGTTGAGCCTCAACATGGTCAGCTCGAGCTCAACTCAATTTTAAACAAAGCTAGCTTAGCTAGGCTCAATATAGTAAAAGAGAATTTGATGAAACTGCTTTTGCTAATGGTATTGTTTATCTGTTTGACCTCCATTATTAGTATTTTTTAATTAATGTTTCAAATTTCAATACAAATTAAAAGCAGTAAATTCAAATCTCAGGCAAAATTTTCAGGGAATAATTGAAATACTTTATAAATGTGTGTAAATATACATCACAACACTACTAACTTGCCATATACTCCAAATCTTGGGTGTCCAAAATTAAACATCCCATGACTGGCAAGCGAGGTTGTATTTGGAAATGTTATTGACCAAAATCAAAAGACTTAAAAAGGTAAAACAAAATGAAAAAAAAAACCAAAAAAAAAAAGTCAAATAAAATTAAAACTAGCCCATAAATAAGGGACGGAAATAAATAAGATAAGTAAAACCAAAACCAACATTAATATGTGTTGGTTTTGACACTTGGTCTAAATTATGCATTTGGATCAGCAACGTGAGCCTTTCTACAAACTAAAGCTCCTGCATTGGAAGTGAGTCTGGAAACAATCGATGAGGGCCTTGCTACAAGGCTTGAAGTCCTTGGATAATTAGCCCCAACACCCGATTGTACGAAATATGCACCGTTCAACATCAAGTCCCCTTCGGACCTCCAATTCCAGTTTCTCCATTCGCTTTCCGGTGCATTGTCGTGTTTGGTCACCTGCATAGTTCCTCATTTTTTAGCAAATTTAATTTTTACCACAATATATATACACTTGATACGGTTAGCTTGTAACACGTTCAAATAAGTTAGTTTTTTTTTGTAACAATATATGAGTGGGATTAGAAGCCCAATAAAACAAATTTTGACTAGTATACAATTAAAATATATTTTTATTCTCGAAATCTTGTTACCTCTTTGCTAAATCTATTATCGGGTGCAAGGAATCGATTCCCTTGACTAAGGATGGTCGGGTTAGCACTTCCTCCGATCGCGTACATCTGCCAATGGGTGTAGTCGTTGTTCACCACATGAAAGTACCCGTGTCGGCATCTACAATTGAACGTGTAATTAAATCAAATACTAGTACTTAAAACTTAAGGCAAAATCCAAAAGAAAAAAATTTAACTTAAAGAATGTTTTTTATAACAGAAACCATCTCAATAATACTATTTAAGACATCCTTAAAAGTTGCAAAAATAAAATCCACATAAAAGGAAACAATATATCCGACCATTATAGTATTAACATGTTTGACAAAAAATGAAATTTGGTGTCGTTAAATTTTACTTTTATTTTTAATTACAAAATAGAAAATGATATTAAGATATAAGACATACCTAGGCATTCTTTGGACTAGACCTTCACCAAAGTGGTTAAAAGCAATAGTGACTTGCATGATCTTGTCATGCTGATAAGCATCATTATGGCCTAAAAGGATCGCTTTATCATGATGGCTCATGTAATTGTTAGATAAAGTAATCGCGGTGGACCCCATGATGGCGTCGATCAAGCCGTCAGCGCAATTGGATAACGTGCAATGATCGACCCACACATGGCTTCCACCGAATATGGACACGCCATCCCCGTCGGATATGGTCCTCCACCCGAAATGACTTGGGGAACTTCGTACCATAGCATTGCCTCCAGGCTTACAATCATGAATATTAATTCCATGAATAATAATGTTGGTAACATATTGTATTGTAATGCATGGTCCCCCGGCTATATGCACGCTAGCGCCACGACCGTCTATTGTTTTAAAACTGTTCATGATCAGCTCTTCTTTAAGCTTAATCACCATGTCGCGCTGGAAAATAATCCAGAGCGGCTCGTCTTGGATGACGGCGTAACGTAAAGTCCCAGGTTTCGGGTTTACGGCATCGTTATCACTAGAATCTGTAACCACGTAAATTTTTCCATCTCTGCCACCAACGGCATCTTTTCCAAAGCCAATGGCACAGTCTGCCAACCGTTGACGGTTGTTCTCCCAATTAGGGTCACACCGCCAACAGTCATCTATTGGGTTTCCTGTCCGCAGCTGGCCAAGAAACCCAAGTTACGTCTAGACTCATTCAAACTCCTACACACAAAAAAAAAAAATTGTTAAAATTAGTTTGGCACATATTAAAATGTAATAATGTATATTATTAAAATGTAACAATGTATATTATTAAAATGTAATAATGTAATAATGAAAGTGGAGAATGAGAATGTACCTTTGTACTTGTTGTACGGTGTGCTCAGGATGTTGTACAGTGGTGCTAGAGATGAGGGTGGTGAAGAAGAGAGTGACTATGAGAAAAAGAAACAATGTTGTCATGACTCTCTGTGTGTGTTTTGATAGTTGTGATTAACAGGCAGAGATATATAAAGAAGAAAGGTGCATAATTAATGGCGTGATTAACTATATATTTATGGTAGTTTTGGCCGTTAATTTTGTCACTCTATCACACAAACTGTATGCGCATATGTTAACAGTTTACATGCATTGCATAGCATTGTATTTGGTAACATTGTATTTGTATGCATATCTATTGTTATAGAAGGAAAGAATCAAATAAAAAAAACGTTCTGAAACTGATAGGAAGATATCTAAAACTTCGTAAAGTAAAATCAATTACTAATGTGACGGGAATAACAATTTTTAATTAAATGAATGTTGATTAATTACTAAATCAATTTTAATATAGTAAATCAATTTTCATATATTTGAATAGATTTATTCATTTGATCTATTTTTAATGGTTAAATTTTGTTATTATGTAAAGTATAGGGAATGTTAATTTGAGAACACGTATATTTCGTGCGAATAGTCTATCTAAAACAATTCAAATTCAAATTTTCTTTTTACACATATCTTTATTACTAAAATACAATCTAAAAAACACAATTTACGCATAAGAATTTAAACGTATACGAAAATAAGTTGTTTTTACACATGTGTAAAAACAGCGTTTATACATGTGTAAACGGTTTCATTTACATATGTGCAAAAAGTTAATTTTAGGGTGAAGACTATTTGAAGAATGCTTTGATTTGTGCGGTTGAAAGAGACAATTTTGATATAGTAAAAAAAGATGACATAATGGCTTGATTTCAAGCTTTCAAGAAAACCAAATAGACGAAATCTATTAGGTATGCGTGTAACTTTATCTATTATCATATTTTTGTTTTTATTTTTTTTACATTGTATGAAACTACGAGGGAAAAAACTTAAACTTTACTTCTAAAATTTATTTTTAGATCCGACACTGACTATTAGTTACATTGAACTTAAACAAACATAACTCTTTCTTTTATAATCAGTAAGAACGTTTTGTTTGTAATTGAACTCAAATTGTATTTATTTTTCTTAAGTATTCACTAGAATTCGTAAACGATAGTTAAACGAACTTAAACAATGTTGAAATATATACATGTCTCTAGGGGTGAGCAAAATTAACCGCCATAACCAATAACCGAACCATAACGACGTAACCGAACCGATTTTAACTGATAACCAACATAACCAATGGTTATGGTTATAAATTTCTTTAACTGATCCGAGCGGTTATGGTCATGGTTATGAAACTTTAGTTAACCGCTATAACCAAAACCGAACCGAACTTCTAGTTTTATGTCTATGTAATAGGTTTGTATTTTACACTAACCATGTAGAAATTTTTACTAAGATAAAAGTATGCTAGTAACAAAACGATCTTGATGTAGATTACCTTTATTTTAACAATGAATTAAACTTAGGCTTAGGTAAGTTTTTTTTAGTCTTGAAATATCTTATTAACAAGGATTCCCTATTGGTAGTTTAACAAAAAAAATGTTGTTACTATTATTAAAAAAAAAAAAAAAAAAAAAAAAAAAAAAAAAGCTTAAGCTAAGTCCACTATCATAGGTTCCATTTTTTATTTTTGTAAACCACGCGATTTTAATTTTTGAACTTTTGTCGAAAGTTAGTTTTAGTTGAAGTTTGTGGTTAATAACCGAAATAACCATAACCAAACCATAACCGATTAACCGTAACCAAAATTTGGTTATGGTTATGGTTATGGTTAATGGTAAAAACAAACCAAACCAAACTGACCTATGCACACCCCTACATGTCTCCAATTTAATGTCAAACATATAATTAGTATGAATGTGTTATCTTATTGTTTGTGTTTTATATTTCATCTAATTGGGTTGAAGAATTAATGAATCAGCGGTTTACTAGGCTTGCTGGAGAAGGTTTAGTGAGCTGCAGATTTGGGCCTGTTGCTGTGAAAAAGTCTTGTGGGATTTGATATGGCCTGATGAAGACATTATTGGGTTTATCAAGATAGTACCCATAAGGCATAATAAGCCCAACCTCTTTATATTAAAGCAGCAAGTTTGAGACTCCTTGTGGTCCATTCAAAAAGGATATAATAGCCTTCCCTCACAAAAACATCTTCACCTATTACAAAGCTTCTCCTTCTCACCATATAAACGAGGCGATTGAGGGTCTATCAAATCTCTCGTGAAAAGAAAGATTGTTATCATCTCATTCAACAGAATCATTCATAGGCAGAGCTCTCTTTTTTTCCACACAAAACCTCTCTATTTTCAGACTCTTTAGATCTTGTAAAGCCTTTCTATCTCATCTAGATTCAATTTTATTATCAGTGATTGTTCTGATAATCTTGTAATTATCTAGGGTGTGAGATTCAAATTTCTTGTTTCGTTGTTGATCTGGGTTTGCGTCTGAGTTGTATAGATGTGTTAGGGGTTTTGTTTGTATTTTACGAGTCTTTGTAATTATTTATTGGTTTAGACGGTATTTGGTTTAAATAAATCTTTTGGTCAGATTTGATATCGTGTTTTTGACAAACAAGTCTCTAAAATCAAAACTAAACGATAGGTTAAAACCTCTAATTCAGTGGGTGTATGAAATATGTTATATTTTATTTTAGATAACATTTCAAGTAAAGTTCTGTAAACTCAAATCTCATGCAAAGATATCTTGGAATATAGAAATATGTTATAAATATGTGTATCTATACATACATCACAACACTACTTAACTTGGCATATACTCCAAATCCTTGGGTGTCCAAAATTAAACATCCCATGAGTGGCAAGCCGAGGTTGTACTTGGAAACAACATTGACCAAAACCAGAATGCTTCAAAAGGTAAAAATAAAATGAAACAAAAAAAAAACAAGACAAATAAAAATAAACCTAGCCCATAAATAAGGGACATGGTATGTTGGTAGTTCTGACTTTTTGAGTCAAAATTATGCATTTGGATCAGCAACGAGAGCCCTTTCTGCAAACTAGAACTCCTGCATTGGAAGTGAGGGTGGAAACGATTGATGAGGGCCTAGCTCCAAGGCTTGATGCCCTTGAGTAACTAGATGAAGCCCCGGCAACACCCGATGGAACGAAAAATGCACCGTTTAACATCAAGTCCCTTCGGACCTCCAATTCCAGTTTTTCCATTCACTCTCCGGTGCATCCTCGTGTTTGGTCACCTGCATAGTTCCTCATTTTTAGCAAAAAAAAAAAAATTCATAACATTATATGAGTAGGGTGAGTACTAGTAACCTTTTATTCTATTTGCAATTCATGGTATGATGGATTAGAACTTAGAAGCCAAATTTATTTATTTTTTTTTGAAGGCCAATTAGAAGCCAAATAACACCAAAATTTGACTAGTATACAATTAATAAAGTGGTGTACTTAATTAAGCTAAATATATTTTTATTATCGAAATTTTGTTACCTCTTTGCTAAATCTTCTATCGGGTGCAAGGAATCGATTCCCTTGGCTATTGATGGTCGGGTTTGCACTTCCTCCAATCGCGTACATCTCCCAATGGGTGTAGTCGTTGTTCACCACATGAAAGTAAACCGTGTCGGCATCTACAATTTACCATGTAATTATATCATATTTGACTAAGTAAAACTTAGCACAAAACTCAATCAATAAATAAATAAACCTAACGAATGTTTTTTTGTTAATAACAGAAAACATCTCAATAATATGATTTACAAAGACATCCTTAAAAGTTACAAAAATAAAAGGGATATCCACATGAAAATAAACAAGTGATCCGAATTCCCAAAAAGTCAATATTAATTTTTGACCCATTTTGGTAATCAATTAACCCGTTTGACTAAAAATGGTGTCGGAAACTTTTACTTTTTTTTTAAATTTTAAAAAATAAAAAATAATAATAATAAGATTTAAGACATACCTTGGCATTCTTTGGACCAGACCTTCACCAAAGTGATTAAAAGCAATAGTGACTTGCATGTTCTTGTCTTGCTCATAAGAATCACTATGTCCTAAAAGCATGACTTTATCATGATGGGTCATGTAATTGTTTGATAACGTGATCGCGGTGGACCCCATGATGGCATCGATCAAGCCGTCAGCGCAATTCGATAACGAACAATGATCAACCCACACATGGCTTCCACCAAATATGGACACGCCATCCCCGTCAGATATGGTCCTCCACCCGAAATGACTAGGGGAACTTCGTACCATAGCATTGCCTCCAGGCTTACAATCATGAATATTAATTCCATGAATAATAATGTTTGTAACATATTGTATTGTAATGCACGGTCCCCCAGCTATGTGCACGCTTGCGCCACGACCGTCTATTGTTTTAAAAACTGTTCATGATCAGCTCTTCTTTGAGCTTAATCACCATGTCGCGCTGGAAAATAATCCAGAGCGGCTCATCCTGGATGACAGCATGCCGTAATGTCCCGGGTTTCGGGTTTACAGCATCGTTGTCACTAGAGTCAGTAACCACATAAATTTCCCGTCCCTACCACCAACGGCTCC
Organism: Ambrosia x helenae; assembly: GCA_030844895.1. NCBI lineage: Eukaryota > Viridiplantae > Streptophyta > Magnoliopsida > Asterales > Asteraceae > Ambrosia > Ambrosia x helenae. The sequence continues at coordinate 4,699 of JAUTDX010000700.1, read as the reverse complement.
TTTTCCAAAGCCAATGGCACAGTCTGCCAACCGTTGGCGGTTTTTCTCCCAATTGGGATCACACCGCCAACAGTCATCTATTGGGTTTCCTGTCCCGCAGGACAGGAAACCCAAGTTACGTCTAGAGGCATTCAAACTCCTAAACAAAAAAAATAGTTCAAATTAGTTTGACACATAATAAAATGTAATGATAATATGTATATGAATAATGGGTGGTGGTGGATAGTTTAGAATGAGAATGTACCTTTGTACTTGTTGTACTGTGTGCTCAGGATGTTGTACACTGTTGGAGGAGATGAGGGTAGGGAAGAAGAGAGAGAATATGAGAGAAAGAAACAATGGTGTCATGACTGTTTGTAGTGTGTTTCTATGTTGGGTAGGGGTTTGAGAGTTGTGATTAAGAGGCAGGGGATGGAGGAGATATATAAAGAAGAAAAGTGCCAAAGTAATGGCGTGATTAACTGAATTTATGGTAGGTTTTTGGCCGTTAATTTTCTGTCACTCTCTCTCACATGCTCTTTCTCTCTCTAACACACACACTGTATATACACTTTACATACTGATAACATGGTTACATTGTTTACATACATAACATTGTTACATTGTATTTGTGTGTATGATTTAGGATAAAATAAAAAGTGAAAGAAAAAATATAAGTCTTAGGAAATGTATCATCGAACCTTACGATCTAAGTTTTTTTATTTTTTGAAATTTTAGCTTGTAGGTTTTACAATTTGTGTTATATCGTGTCCTTTTTTATTTATTTCGTCATTGTGTCATTTTCTGCGATTCATTATGTCATATTTTCTCATCATTATGTTATATTTATTGGCATTGCGTTATATTTTGTGACTTATTGATTCAATGTGTTTTTTTTATCCTTGTTATTTTTATTACATTATGTAGGATAACTTGACCTTGTACATTTGATATATCTATATTTATAGAGGGAAAGAATCAAATAAAAAAGTTCTTAAAAGGTAGGAAGATATCTAAAACTTTGTCAAGTAAAATTATTTACTAACATCAGGTGATAACAGTATTACAGATGCATCTAGTACACATCTTGCGTCATGATGGTGTTTTGAGATGTTTATATTAAAGTCTAAAAAACAACCGCCCCTTATTATGTAAATGCATATACACCAATATAAGCACAGTTATTAAAATATATTAGTTAGGTATGTATGTTTTGTTTTAACAGTTTCGATTTAGATTTATAGATTTACTAGTACGAAACCCGCGCGATGCGGCGGGTGGTGGCAATTTACAACACTGTACTCGTTCTTTATTAGTTTATCAATCCTCTAGTGGGTTCACCATGCATGGCGGACAAACCGACTTTTAACAAAATTTAAATAGAAACGTAAACACAACAGTACCTAAAACCAATATTATATAGGCACCTAGACCAAATATTACATTAGGATTCCCTCGCTCTATGCGGCGAGAATTAGGTGAGTATCAGTTTGGTTAATTATATTACTCGCACTTGTTATTGCAACCAAAAGAGGGGGTCCGAAAAATAAAGTAGTCATATGCACAAAAGGATGTCGCGGTGTATTTTACATCAATTGATATCAATAAAAACATCGATATTGTTCGATTAGAGCTCCTTTGGTCCGTAACTTTAGCGACACTCGTATAGACTATGCTAACAAAAAGTACTATATTTTGAATATAACTATGTTTTCAATAAAATTTATATTGGAATATTAAGAAAAAGAAAATTAGAAACAGTTGTATTCAAAAATTTTTTAACGTTAATGAACACAAGTTATTACGTAAAGTCAAATTAAATAAAAATTAAGTGGGTTAAAAACAAATATTATTTAGCAATAGACCATCTGTTCTGTATTAACAGGATTATATAATATAATGATATAATTATATAGTTAAATAATCTATAAAATAGTTTAAGCATATATTAATAAACTCATAGAGCAAAAATGTTTTTTCGCTTATGTTGAGTTGAAGTGGTGAACGGTTCAAATGGCAATCTGATTTAAAAAAAAACATACGTTTATTTACAAGACTCCAAATTCGCGTCCCGTCCTTTCAAACTTATCTATCCTTACATCACATGTAGGAAATACATCCAAATAGTGACCACATTTCACCACTTTCAAGCATTAATTCACTGTAATATTTATAGTTCAAATGGTTTAATAACAATTGCACACTACCAAATAAATTACATGGATGGTTCAGGAGCCCTGCTCCATAACTAAAATTGACTTACCTATCATGCTAGTCTGGGATGGTCAATTGTTCTAGATATTATACTAACATTTAAATTTTGATAAACTGTTGTTTCAGTTCACTTCTTAACTATAGAATTGGACCCATGATCACATCTCAGAAACAAATTGAAAAGATATACTGGGAGAGCAAAAGTCATGAAATTCGGTATCCTAACAAGTATAATTGCTAGCTAACCTACCTCTTAACTTGGATGAAATGAAGCGCGTGTGAGATAATACAGCCATGGCCCATCATGGAAAACTCTCATATGTAAATACTATTGTCCTACCCAACACAAAAAGAACCAGAGACTGCTCAATGATGAAGATTATGTTTATGAAACTTCGATCAATAGTCCAACCATACAAAGTAATCCGTCTAGGATCATGCTGAAGATATAACACTGCACAGAGTTCAACATCATAATTCCATATATCAGTGGTTTGGATTTGAGAGCTTAAAAGTCAAAATTTTGAAATTAAAGTCAACCCATATTCCCCCTAACCATGGCAACATTGTGGATAACAAAAAATTCTCCAACCATTTCTATTATGGTATAAAGGAAAGAGCTAAAAATCATAGACATGTTTTATAAGATACAACCAATGCTTAAAACACAACCCAAATGCATAAAAACACGCTTATGTACTTTGGTTTTAAAAAAAAATGTTGATTGACCCAGATTTAAAACAAAATTCAAATGCATAAAAAACACGCTTTGGTCGACTTTGAACCCATATAACCACCTGCTTCATTTTAAGCTAATTATTAATTATGTTTTGGGTCAAAACATAGGCCAAATCGAGCCATTCTTAAGGAAATGTGTTGAAATGGTCACATCTATTAACTTTAATGGCTACAAAGAACTAACCCATTCAGTGATGCAGTGCTAGCCTCTTGGTCGGGATAGATCCACTTCTTTCCGCAATGTAACAAGTTTCAAGAGCGAAACTCAAAACTTTACCTGAAAACAAAACAAGTCTGGTGAATCAAGTGAGCTAAGAGTGATCCAAATTTCTACGTGTACCATGATAACACTTTACCCAAAGAAATTGCATATATGAAATAAGACCAACCATATAGACACGTATTCTTCATCAGATTTCAGCATATAAGTCAAGTGCATACGCAGAACCAGCAACATATGAAATAGATATTTTTTTTTAAAGTGTCGCTTTTTAATTAGAGTGACTTTTACTCAAATATCACAAAAAAATGGTATCTTTTTTTCCTCAAAAATGAATTTATGACCCAGCCAACGAATTTTTCCAGTTTTAAAACAGTCGAGGGATGGTGTAGCCTATGCCATCTCCTACACTTTCGACCCCTACACCCAGTATTGATCTTTTTGTGATGAGCAATTTGTACTTTAGCCAGATTGACTTAAAACAGTAAATGAAAAACTCTAAGGTACGCTTCACACTAAAAAAATTGAATTGAAAACTTACAAAGGAATTTTCTTTTCCTTTTCCGCACGCTCCGTTCGCTTCCGAAAGGTTGCTTTAGCCTTAGATAAGGCGCATCAAAAGAGATGCCACCCGTATCGCCTACATCCAAAGAACTCCCATCTGCACCGGATTTCAGGAAACAATATGAGATATGTTACTATTAACATTTTCAATTTGTTTGCTAGAACGTAGAAATTAAAGATACCTTTAAGGAGAAGGTTGACTCGGTACCAACATGTCTTTGTCGGGTTCCAAGTGCATTGTTGTGTGATGTGCACGACCCTATAGTCAATAAACGTAAACATAAATGATAACACATGGCAAGTAAATAAATGTAAAAATAAAGAACATGAAACTCTAAACATCTAACCTAGCGGAGCTGTCAACATCTCAACAAATGGAGCTCTCTACCTCTCATTTCACAATTTATCAGCTTTGTGTATGCAAGAAACGCCATCTCACTGTTGGCCCAAATTAAATCTGATTTTGACATAAGTTTGACTGAAGCGTCGCCTCACTTGTTTAGATCCTCAAGCCAGAAGTGCCGCTTCATAGCGCTTCTTGTAGATTATCGCCTCAGCCCAAAAAAAGCGTCTTTAAGAACGTCTTTGGCACCTCACGCGCCACGTGCTTGAGGCACGTTTTTTTAAACAAGAGTAGACACACAAACGTTTTTCTATTTGTCTAAATTGTATTTGTATTTTAAATCAGTTAACATATTGGAGTTTCAACCCCAAACACCTTTCACTGTATATGAATAATAAATATTATTCAATATCTTTCTACCTATATCCTCTGAAACAACAACATGCATATGAAGATCAACCAAAACCGAGTTACCTTTCGAAGTCATGGTTGCTGGGGGATTTCTTTCAAACATCATACAACCTACAACAACAAAAGCATATAGTTAGAGACAAATATATACAAATCTACTGGAAAACCAATTAATTGATGATGTGATAGTGGGCTAAAAATGTTTGTGAACCAAAATTCATTTTTAGATT